>APFE030341294.1:242457-253905 GCA_000404065.3 Pinus taeda
CTCTGCTCTTCATGTCAAAACTTCAAAGAGAGAGAAAGTCACTTGAAAACATGTTTATCTCTGGGTACGCAGGTTCTCTCTACCTTGCCTGCGTGTACGCACTCCATATACATCAGAACTGCGTAGTAATACGCTCTGTATACTAAAGCTAGGGTGCGTACCCCTGTAAAGGTCAAAAGGCGCAAGTTTCATCTTTAAAAAGTTACTTGTGGTCACTTCTAGAGCCTTCTAGAAGAGTTCTTGACGTGTATTGAGCGCCTCCAGATGGTTCATGCACCCCTATGATAGAGGAGCTTATCCCATCAAGAGAGGAACTACCCCATCCAAAAAAGGGAGTATCCCATTGATGTTGGAACTGAATAACCTCTTCTAGAATGCTATAAATACAGGCATTGGGCCAAAGGAGGGGAGGTTGAAAGCTAAACATTCTATAGGGTAAATGCTGCTGGAATTAGGACTTCCATTTGTTGACTTGTGAGGAGAGATCACTATCCTTCCTTGTTGCCATAGTGGGAGTGGGTGAGCTTGTCAAAGTAGAGGAAATCTCTTGCTGGACCCTGGGAGGAGCTTGCACAACACCAAGGCTCAGGTTTTAATGGTTCCTTTGATTATTTAATACAAATAAGTCCATTCTTCTCAATGATTTGTTAATGAATTATTTCATGTATTCCTTGGTCAATATGATAGATATGCTTTATTTTATGATGAATATTCAGATGCTATGTAATCGTTTGCTTTGTCAGTGTATGCAGGTCTGAAAGTGAAGGAGGAGCTCATCTGGATCAGCAAGGCTGGACTGCTACAACGAGCGTGGGACCTAAGGTAAGATCGAAAACATTTGAATTCTCATAGAATGATGTGTATCTAGAGAAGGATAGCTCTTGTTTGGTTTGTTTGTCATTAGAGAGTCTTAGACTCCTAGGAAGGTTGGATTTGTCCGCAAATATAACTCATTCCGTGTGACAAGTAGGCCTAAATATGAAGCACAATCTATCGTGGGGTTCAAATAAATCACAATGAAACTAGGTGAGACACCTTGGAAATTAGATCAGAGGTTGAAGTGTAAGATCTTCAAAGCTAATATGAATTTAATAGACAGACATCATCGCGAGTGGTTTGTAGCTTCTATCCTGCAACACCTAAGGGTTGCACTGTCACAATAGAAGATAACAACTCAAGGAGAGGCCTTGGAGATTGCAATGAGACTACATATAGCACTGATGTAAGATCCAAATTTGGGGGTTCAGTAGATCCATGCGTAGTTGAAAAATATTTGCTTGGAGATGCAAAGTTTAAAGCAGGACAAAATAGTTTGACCAGAGGTGTGCGAAGAGATATGGTGTCTGAAATGCAAGGGTCAGGGGCATGACAAAGACCCTTATCTAATCTTTGCAAACCATATTGCGGGAGGAGGACTGATGCCTTTGAGGTCGAAAGCTCAGGCAGGACCAAGCGCAGGGCCTGCATTGTGGTGTGCTATATGTTAGGTAGTAGGAAAACATGCCACGAATAATTATCATTTTATACAGAAGTTTGTACATACACTGCAACAACTGTTTTGCAACTTTTGTAGTTTGGTAGGGCATGATGAGCGTAATTACAAAAGTTATGAATTGGTGATGGATAAAACTCCTGCCTATAGGGTTCAAGCATAAATGTGACCCCCTGACTAGAGAGTGGGCATGGCGCAGATAGGCTTTTAGGAGTGTGGATGAGGCCGACGTGGAGGAGGACTTGGCAGAGGTCGAGCACAGTAGATCGGCTACAATTGTGGAGGACTAGGACACTATGCCCACGATTGCACTAACCCAATGTGTCCATCGTGCAAGTATTGCACTCTATTTAATCATGAAATGGAATACTGTCCTATGTTGATAGCAAGGATACATAACAAAGGGGCATCACCACCTCAACCAACTTAGAACCTACAAATTATGAGGTTTGAACCGTGTGAAGAGGACCCAAACGTAAATATAGTGCTCCAAATTGGAATCACAACAGGAAATGATAAGGGCAAATAGCTTGAGGAAAATACATGGGTTCGCAAAGCTCCAATGAAGGAGGTTGAGTTTGATTTGGAGCACGCATGTAAAACATTCATGTAGTGAAAGAAGAGATTTGCTGAGGCCTCCACCTCAAGGAGCAAGGATAACCCTAATCAGGTTATGGACCCTTCTATGCTTACAACCTTCCTAGAGACTTACATGAAGCTAGTACGCAATAGCAAGGCTGTGAAGGGGTTGCAAGAACTCATAAATAGATGCCCCGAAAACACTCTGGCTGAGCCGCACGTACTACAAAATCTTGGTAAGCATAACACAAGGATGGGATGGGAGATGAGACTAACTGCACAAATAGGAGAGTATGAGATGGATCAAGTTAGCTTGGACTTGGGGTCAAATTTAGACATCTTATCAAAGCAGACTTGGGAATGAATGGGGAGAGCCACATTGCAATGGATTTTGATTCACCTAAGAATGGTGAATCAACAAAAGATCATCTGCATGGGGCGACTTAAAGGGGTGACTGTAGATAATGAAGGTGCGAGCATGCTGGATAACTTTGAAGTAATAGAAATTGTGGATGACAACAACCTCTATCCTGCACTCCTTGGAATTTACTGGGCTACTGATATGAATGGGGTAATTAACCTAAAGAAGTGGAAGATGATATTTGAGAAGAAATCGCTCTACGTTATAGTACCCCTAGATCTTGCTGAAGGATTTCATTTTACTGAACCAGTCTGAAATTATGAGAGCGATGATGATCTAAACTGTATGTAAAAGATAACAGAGTGAAACCAAGACTGGTTAAATCCAACAGTGGGTGGACAAATTACATGGGATCGCGAGGGTTCTTGCACCTTAGACTTTGATGATGAATTAGAGCACTGGAAAAATTAGTTACATGAAGTAACCATGCTGAACTGTAACATGATGACCTGGTCACTGCACTGTGTGATGTCAGAGGTAAGAAATATTCTTACTTATAATGGCCTGAATGAAGTAGATATCTTTCTAGAAGAATTTGAGAGGGAGGTACTAGAAAAGCAGTGCTTCTAGGAGTTAGACCGGGTGGTGCATGCTACTCCCACAAGATGTGGGGTACTCACAAGGGAAGCTTTGATGATTGGTGCGAATATAGGAAGATGATGAGGACATTCTTTGGGAAGACAAATGTACAAATGACAAACAAGTATGATGGGGAGGATGGCCTGCACACGCACTTAACCAAATGGGCTCAGGCTTATGGAGAGTAGCCCCAACTTGAATGGGTGCACTTGTTATGTCATACCCTGGGTGTCATCTCGATGAATTGGTACGTAGAACTAGAGCTCTGCCATGGTATAGGTGAATGGGATATTTTGTGTGAAGGATTGATAATGACATTGAGTTTTGAAGAAGGGTTTGACTGTATTGATGAGGCACTACAAGAGGTGAAAACAACAATCTTTAGGGTACCGCAGGATCCTTTAGACCTTATTCAGCCTGAGTGGGCTACTCACTAGAATGTTGTAACGTAACTGCTAAAGAAGAGGATGAGGATCTATAAAAAATTAACATCCCTTAAACAGCAGGTCATCATGAGGTTAAAGGACCACAGGTTGAGGATCCTGATATAATCATGTTGGTGAAATCAAAATAGGTAAACATGGTATGGAGGCAAAGCCCAAATTCATGAAGATTGGAGTTTAATGGGAAAACGCGACAATGGACAAGGTCCCTGAATTGCTCTATGAATACCAGGATTTATTCCCTACCAATTTCACAGATCTAAAAGGAATAATCGGGGACCTAGGTGTTTTGAAGATCACATTGAAGCCCAATGCAAAGCTGGTTAAGAAAAGACCTTACCATCTTAATCTAAAATATAAGGAGAAGGTCCACTTAGAGCTAGACAATATGCTCGCGATAGGCATCATTGAGCCTATGGAAGAATCTAGTTGGGTAAGCCCAATGGCAGTACAAGAGAAGAAGAAGAAGAATGAAATAAGGATATGCATGGACCTTAGAAAGTTGAATGACACTTGTGTATATGATCCTTTACTGACTCCATTCATGATGAAGTGTTGGACAATGTAGGTGGCTAGGAAGCATATTCCTTCACTAATGGGTACCACCAGATCAAAATTGCACTGGAAGATAGGAGAAAGACAACCTTTGTAACTAAGTTGGGTCATTTCTAGTACACTATAATGTTGTTTCGATTGAAGAATGTGCCTACGATTTTCTTGTGCTTAGTCATTGCCGCGTTTGAGGAGTTTATTCATAAGTTCCTGGAAGTATACTTTGATGATTGGACTATGTTTGGGCTGGTGAAACGTCATGTAGCAAGCTTTCACTTGATGCTATATACTTGTCGAAGATACCATATCAAGCTCAATTTGAATGAGTGCTTGTTTTGTGCTCCCTTTGGGACCCTGCTAGGTCATGTGGTTTGCAAACATGGACTGATGGTAGACCATGTGAAGATCGCAATGAGACTGAACCTGGAGGTGCCAAGGAGTGTGAAACAATTGTCTCCTACCCTAGGACATACACGATATTATAGAAAGTTTATCAAAGGTTATGCCTACATCACCACTCATATGGAAAAGTTGTTGAGGAAGGATGTTACATTCTGCTGGAATGAGGACTGTAAGAAGAGCTTGGATGTATTGAAAGAAAATATGGTCACCGCACCGATTTTAGTCTTCCTGAATTGGAAGAAGGAGTTTCATGTGCATGTCGATGCATCATGTATAGCACTGGGAGAAGTACTGACACAGGATATTCGAGAATACTTGGATCATCCTATCGCATTTGCGAGCAGAAGGTTATCCAAGGTAGAAAAAAACTATTCCACCACCAAGCACGAAGGGTTAGCTATGGTATAAGTGCTCCATAAGTTTAAACACTACTTGCTGGGAGGCCATTTTAAGATGTACACAGATCCTTCCTCAGTGAAGTACCTGGTCAATAAGCTTGTGTTGGGGGGGGGGGGGAATCTGTAGATGGCTATTATTGTTCTAGGAGTATGATTTTGAGGTTATTGTGAAGCCTAGATGACTAAATGTGGGACTAGACCATCTATCGCACATCAAAATAGGGGAAGAACCTGCTAATTTGGAAGAAGGGTTGTCGGATGTGCAAATTTTTGTAGTTTGTGTCACAGATGGTCATTTTGAGGATACCATATGCTTCCTGACAACAGCAACTACCCCAGAAGGATATACTGTCCAACAAAAGAAGGAGTTAGTGGTGCGAGCAATAGATTTTTCTATCATTACTAGGCATCTGTACAAAATGGGATCTAATGAGATATTACAACAATATGTACCTAAGTTTGAAAGAAGCAGCATCCTCGTGGATTCTCATAGGGGTGCCGCGAGAGGACATTATGCAGGGAGAGCGACTGTGGAGAAGATTCTACATGCAGGGTTGTGGTGACCAACCCTCCATCAGGATTCAAAAGCGTATTGCAAGGCATGCGATGTATGTCAAAGGACTGGAAGGCCATCACATAGGAATGAGATGCCTCTGAATCCACAAATAATGTTGCAACCCTTTGAGAAATGGGCGACAAATTTTTTGGGACCCATTCAGCCCCAACAAAAAATGGGAGCAAGGTACATTATCAACACGATGAAGTATTTGACCCATTCTATGGAGGCACCACTTCTGAAGGATTGCACAGGGGTGACTTCTGTAAAGTTCCTCTTTGAGTATGTACTAATGCAATTTGGCTGTCCAAAAATTTTGATGAGTGATCATGGTACACACTTTCTAAATGAGACGATCAATGTACTGATGGAGGAATTTTAGGTATATCACCAGAAGAACACACCTTATCACCCACAGGCTAACAACATGGTGGATGCATTCAATAAAGTGCTAGAGAATGCACTGACCAAGGTTTACAATGCTCAGTGAAGTGATTGGGACCTACGCATACCTGCGGTACTATGGGATTATTGGAAGACATGCAAGAAGTTGACTGGACAGACTCCCTTTAGGTTTGTCTATGGTGTTGAAGCAGTAATGCCAATGGAATATATTATGCCTAGTCTCTGCATAGCGACACTCACAGGTATTATGGATCACGGAGCCCTGGAGGAGAGGCTCACACAGCTAGATGAGCTTGAGGAAGAGAGATTTCTAGCGGGATTTCACCAATAGGTCCAAAATCAGCGCAAAAGAGCATGGAATGATCAACACATTAAATTTCACACCTTTAAGGTAAATGAAATGGTTTTGTCATATGATAGTAAATTTGATAAATTTCCAGGGAAGTTCAAGATGCACAAGTTAGGGCCCTATGTCATTAAGGGGATTACCGACGGAGGAGCAGTACAACTGATTAAATTGAATGGAGATCCCTTCCCAGGAAAGGTGAATGGAAATCAATTGAATCCATACTCTGGTGGTTCGGCCATGTTACTAGATGAAGGTATCACAGTATTAGCGCTCCAAGCAGCTGAAAGGAGGTGTGGGACTATAAACTACACTACCTAGGTTGGGGAGCTGCATGATTTGAGAATTGTGCGAAGCAAGGAAGAGTCACAGTGTTCACGGCAGTGCAGAGAGAGTTACGCTGCCCGAGGAGAAATCATGCAAGTTGGCCAGAAAGTGATTGTTAAAGTCACTTTTCATGATTTCACAGTAGAAATGCAGCCAAATGGAGTAAGCGACCAACATTTATGACGAAATTTATGGCTCAAATCCTTGAAAATTTGCCACCAATCTGGCATTAATGGACCGAATTTGGGGGGAATAGTTGGATTTGAATTCAAAATGCCCTATAAATTATAGGTGGCTTCCTAGTGAAAAACACTTGGCATTTTGAGAATTGAGTCATTGAGCTCTCAGGTGCACATGAATTGCGATCACTACAAACTTTTTATAGCTAGTAAACTATTTGACACATTGCCAAAGGATACATAGGAGTTCTTCCATAAAATCATGTCAAGACCCATAGAAGTTATAGATACTGAAGCAGAGGAGTTGGCACGAAAAATGGAGATATAGGCAGAGGTAGCTACTCTAGAAGTGGCCAAAGTATTAGAAAAAGTCCCTAAATTTCCAAGGACACTGAGACCAAAGTTGACCCAACCAAGGAGACCATGAAGGATAAAATGGGTAAGAAACCTACCATACTGGTGTGGACATCACCAAGAAGAAACCATTGAAACCCACTGCATAGGAGAAGGGAAAAGCTATAATTTGGTGTACCAGAGGAGGAAGAAATCGAAGAAATTCTAATGGGTGATGAGGATGTGGGAGTTGGAGTGGAGGAGGTTGAAGCCCAATGTGTAGACCTTGTTACTCAGTTGCTTGAGTATGTCCCTCTGCGCAAGCCAAGACCAAGGTGACAAAAGATATCAATGAAAGCAAGACCCCCTTGCAAATCCCTCTGTTGCCAGATGAGATTGTTTTTGAGGGGCCAAGCTTGGCATAGGTATTTCTACTGAAACTTGAAGATTGCGACTTGGCCAACCATGAGAAGTTCCCACACCTAGTGACCAAGCAACTCATGCACTGCATCATTGATACGAATACTAGAATGACCACATTGGAGCCGTGGAGGTGGCTCTGAGGAGTAGAGAAGATAGGGTTGCTCAACCTGCTTTGGGTGCCACACTACAACCACACCTCGATGATAGTATTGGTCATCAAGCAGCTATTGTGCTTGGTGCATGATGGGTGTCCATGCCTAGAGGATCCAATACCCATCACTGATAGATTGATTCACCAGATAACGTGACTGCCTTACATAGGAGAGAATTCAACCATGAGATTTGGCTAAAATTATGGTGAATAGGCTCTCGCAGAGTCTATGAAGGAAAAATTTAAGCTGGTGAAGAAGCCGCGTACATATTCTATATCCAGTGTTTGCGACCCTATTGTGAAGGTAGCTATGCAGATTCTAGCAGGAAAGTTAATGACGAAGTGTCATGCCGATGAGGTGCTGACGCCTGTCATCACACTAGTAGTGTTGGGTTGTGTTATATTCTTTCGATGACTACCCCACGTAGTTAACCGAGGGGTTAGAGGGGCACAAAGCCCCTCTTTGTTGCACCGATTGTGTAGCCGGGGGGGGTCATAGGAGGTTGGAGGTGTACCCGTAACCCCACATTATGGGGTCTAGGGTGCACCTTGAAATTTTTTTGTTTTGGACCCTATGTTAGGTTGGGCAGACCCACGTATGGTTTTGTGGATGATTTTCGCACATGTTTTTTTTGGATGTGACGGTTTTTGGTCCATGGTATTGGACATGACGGTTTTTCGTGCATGGTATTGGATGCTTCGGCATGTATAAATATGTATTATAACATTGAAAGGAACATAATGAAAAATCGAGCTGTAGTCTTGGTTTTGGGATCCAGGGGAAAATCTCTATGTATATGTGTTTTATATGTTATGCTCTCGCATTGTTTATTTTTTGTCTTTTAGAATTCATATGTAGGTAATTTCTGTACGGGGTTAAAACCTATATTTGGTATTAGAGCAGTTTTCGATTCAAGGGGACACCTTTGTTGCTGAGGAGTTTCGCTTGGGCCTATGGTAGACCCTGTGCAGTGGGAGATCTGTGAGATCGATTCTAGTGGTGAAAGAAGATGGCAAGCAGTGGAAATATAGAGATCGATAAATTTAATGGTTAGAGTTTTGAGTTGTGGAAACTCAAGATGGAGGATCTATTGGTGGATAAAGATCAGTGGATCATGGTAGATCTAGGTACTAAACCAATGGGAGTGTCCGATGAAGAATGGAAGAAGTTGGATCATAAGGAAATGAGCACAATATTATTGTGTGTCTCAGATTCAGTATTGCTGAATGTATCAGGGGAAGCTACGACAAAGACTTTGTGGGACAAGTTAGGGACTTTGTACCAATCTAAGTCTTTGGTGAATAAACTGTTCTTGCGGAAAAATCTATATAACATGAGGATGAAAGATGGAGACTCAATGACAGAGCATCTTAACGCATTTAATATTATGGTAATTTAGTTAGAATTTGTTGATATTAAAATTTCTAATGAAGATAAGTGCATTATTTTGTTGTGTTCTCTACCAGATTCATGGGATAGTCTGGTTATTGCAATAGGTAGCAATGCAATTGCCTTGCAGTTCGATGAAATAGTCTCATCCTTGTTGATGGAGGAGATGAGATGGAAAAATGTGGAGAGAAAGAATTGTGATGCCTTATTTGTATGAGGACAGTCCCAAAAAGGAAACAAAAATAAGTCATCGATTGGGAGATCTAAATCTAGAGGGAGATCTAAATCTCCAAGAAAACATGTAAAGGTGGTGTGCTGGAAATGCGAAAACGAAGGGCACTACAAAAGGGACTGTAAATCTAAAGCTCCTGATAAAGGAAAGGGATCTGATGATTCTCCTTCTGTAGAGGCGAAAACCACCACAGATGAAGGTGGGGATGTGTACTTGGCTTCTTCAAGTACACATGTAAAGCATGAGGCATGGTTGATTGACTCAGGTGCATCCTTTCACTTCACTTCCCATTGAGAGTGGTTCTACGAGTATGAGAAATACGATGGTGGTGATATCTTCTTAGGGGATGATAGGAAGGCTAGAATCATTGGTCGCAGAAAAGTAAAGTTGAATTTGCAAGGTGGAAGGGTTAGAACACTTCCAGGTGTTCTCGATATTTCTGCATTAGCCAGAAATCGGATTTTTGTAAGCAAGCTGGATAATGTAGGTGTAAAAATAGTGTTCGATAAGGATACCTGCAAAATGGTTCGGGAAGCACTCGTATTGATGTGGGGAATTTGAATTGGAACTCTGTACAAGCTGCAAGGTAGCATTGTTATTGATGGGTGCAATAGTTCTGTGGTTCCTGAAAGTGGAGTAGAAAATCTAGTGGTCTCTGGAGAGAAGACCATGTTGTGGCATCAAAGGCTTGGACATATTGGAGAGAAGGGCCCTCAAATACTTCATGGTAAAGGTATGGTAGAAGGTATGAGTAATAGCTCTCTGGATTTTGATTTCTGTGAAAATTGTGTATATGGGAAGCAGAATCGGGTGAGTTTCCGCTCTGGTGGTAAGAGGACGAAACAAATATTAGAGCTTGTGCACAGTGATGTGTTTGGACCTGTGAAAGTTCCATCACTGGGTAAGTCTGTGCACTATGTATCATTTATAGATGACTTCTCAAGGAATACATGGATATATTTCCTTAAGAAGAAATCTGAAGTCTTTGATAGGTTTAAAGAATTTAAGGCTCTGGTGGAAAATCTGGCAGAGAAGAAGATAAAAGTGTTAAGGACAGATAATGGTGGAGAGTTTTGCAACAAGGAACTTGAAGAACTGTAAGAAGTGTGGTATAGCATGGTAGAAGACTACTCCATATACACCTTAGCAAAATGGAGTTTTAGAAAGAATGAACAAGACATTGATGGAAAGGGCAAGAAGCATGCCCAGTGGTGCTAGGTTGCGACAGGAATTTTGGGTAGAGGCCGTGGATACTGCACGTTCTCTGGTCAACATGTCACCTTCATCAACATTGTAGGATAAGACTCCACAAGAGGTATGGACTAGTAAGAAACCCTCTCTTTCACATCTGAGGGTATTTGGATGTGATGCATATGTACATGTTCCAAAGAAGAAATGAACCAAGTTGGATAGTAAATCTAAAAAGTGCATCTTTATTAGGTATACAGATGGTTTAAAGGGTTATAAGCTTTGGAACCCAGTCACACAGAAGGTTGTGTACAACCAAGATGTGGTGTTCAGAGAGGTGAAATATGTTATTAAACATGAATTCCAATTAAAGGAACCTAAGAAGATAGAGTTTGAGGTAAAGGAGGAAGAATTAGACTCTACAGAAGAGGAGGAATCAGAAGATGAAGAGCCACAAACTCTGGCTCTGAGAAGATTAGTTCGAGAAAGAAGGTAACCAGAAAGGTATATTCCATCTCCTTTTTTTTCAAATTTTGCTTTGTCTGTTACTGTTGATGATCCCAGAACTGTGAAGGAAGCAGTGGATTTAGACGATGGAAAACTCTAGAAAGAGGCCATCGTTGATGAAATGGCATCTTTGCACGACAATGAGGCTTGGATCTGGTAGAGTTGCCAGCTGGAAGGAAACCCATTGGCAGCAAATGGGTGTTCAAGAAGAGACAAATGAAGAAGGAAAGGTGGAGAAATACAAAACTTGGTTGGTAGAAAAAGGTTATTCCCAGGTGTTGGGAATTGATTTTGGTGATATTTTTTCTCCTGTTACCAAGCTAACTCCTATTAAATTACTTTTATCTATTGTTGTTGCTTTTGATTTTGAGGTAGAATAGATGGATGTGAAGACAACATTTCTTCATGGGGATCTGGAAGAGGAAATCTACATGAAGAAACCTGAAGGTTTTACGATGAAGGGTAAGAAAGAACTGGTATGCAAGTTAAAGAAGTCTTTGTATGGGTTAAAATAGTAACCAAGGATGTGGTATCAGAAATTTGAT
>APFE030341294.1:254094-282962 GCA_000404065.3 Pinus taeda
AACTATATTTTGGGCATGGAAATTAAAAGAGATTGGGAAAAGAGGAAGCTCTGGTTAAACCAAAGGAAGTATGTTGAGACAATACTATAGAGGTTTAATATGCAGGATAGTAAACTGGTGAAGGTTCCTATTCCTGTAGGTGTGAGGGTATCTATTGAACAGTGTCCCAAGACACAAGAAGAGGAAGAGGACATGTCCCATGTTCCATATGCAAGTGCAGTCAGTAGACCGATGTATGCAATGGTCTGTACTAAACCAAACATTGCACATGCTGTGGGAGTATTGAGTAGGTTTATGTCAAAACCAAGGAAGGAGCACTAGATAATAGTGAAGCGAGTTTTTAGGTATTTTCATGGCACTAGTGATTATGGTCTGTGCTACCAAGGAAGACCAATATTGGAAAAAGTGTTAGATATTCGTAGCTTTTTTTATGCAGACTGGGTTAGAGATTTGGATCAGAGAAGATCTACAAGTGGGTATGTGTTTAACTTATTTGGAGGTGCAATCAGTTGGATGTGTAACAAACAATCTGTAGTGGCCTTATGAACTACATAGACAAAATACATGGTAGCCACTCATGCAGGTAAGGAAGAATTTTGGTTGTAGTGATTGTGTTCAAGTATGGAGTTAGTACATGGAGCTATAAGGATAGACTATGACAGCCAAAGTGAAATTTTCTTGGCAAAGAACCCTACATATCATTCAAAGACAAAGCACATTGAAGTTTAGTATCACTTTGTGAGGGATATGATATAAGACAAAAAGGTGTTGTTAGAAAAGGTCGACACTTTGAAGAATACTACAGATGCATTGACAAAATCTGTGAGGTCTGAGAAGTTCTCTTGGTGTAGAGAGGCAATTGGCATTTCAGGGCTGGAAAACTGACTAAGCTCTCTTGTGACCCCCCTTGGAAAGAAAACAACAAGTGGGATAATGTTGGGTTGTGTTATATTCTTTCCACGACTAGCCCACATAGTTAGCTGGGGGGTTAGAGGGGGGGTGGAGCCCCCTTCATTATGCTCATTGTGTAGTGGGGAGGGGCGGGGGGTGATGTGGGTGATGGGGGGGTCATAGGGGGTTTTAGGTGTACCCGTAACCCCACTTTATGGTTTTGCTTTTGGACCCTATGTTAGATTGGGAAGACCCACCTATGGTTTTGTGCATGATTTTCACACGTTCTTTTTGGATGCGATTTTTTTCGGTCCATGATATTGGACACAATGGTTTTTAGTCCATGGTATTGGATGCTTCAGCATGTATAAATATGTATTATAACATTGAAAGGAACATAATGAAAAATCAAACTGGTAGTCCTAATTTCGGGATCCAGGGGAAACTCTCTGTGCATATGTGTTTTATATGTTATGCTCTCACATTGTTTATTTTCTACATTTTAGAATTCGTATGTAGGTAATTTTAGTACCAAATTAAGGCCCAAACTTCAACTCCACCAAAATTCAAGGAGCAGCGGGTGACCGCTGTCACCAAAGTAGTAGCGGCAGTGGATAGTGCAGTAGCAAACTACACACAATTGTTTGAGCCATCATTTGAGGTCCTAACAAGCTTATAGGATGAGACCAATGTACAACTACTAGAGATGGAAGTGTGCAAGCTACAACAGTGCTATGATGAGGTTAAGGGCATAACACGAACCGTCACACTAACACAAATACTAGCAAAGCTACAAGAGGCCACACAGCTAAAGGAATAGGTGGATATAGCACTACACAAGAAAGCAATGTTGAAGGCAAGACTAAAGCCCTAGTTGGATGGGGATTAGATAGTAACAAGTTCTATTGAAGCAAATATTGCAACTTTGCAAGCGACACAACAAAAGCTTCAGGCTGATAGTTCAGGAGAAATGATCAAGGAGATGGTCGAAGACACAAAGTAGGCAGTGCATAGTGCATAGCTTAGGTTGCGGTCATCCGAGTCGAACTGGAAGGAATTTGCACAAATATATCCACACCTTCCAAGTGACTCGAGGGTGAGTCACAATGTTTGTGTTAGGGGCCTCTTGGGAACGATATCCCCTAAGGACAGTTTTGGGGCTAAAAGCCCATGTTTACGGTCAAATTTTGTAATAAACTTGTAAAGACTCCACATTTTGTGGTCGTAGAGTGAAAAGGTGTCATGATTCATAAAGGGTTGTCCACCCTTAGTTTTTTAAAGTGAAGTCGACTGTAAAAGATCTACCCATGGTCTGCAAACCATGGGATTGTATAAAAGGAGCTAAGCTCTAAGTAGTTTTAGAGTAATGGGTTGGAGCCAGATAGTCATAGCATTGAAGTAAGAAGTCTAAGTTTCAAGTCGTAGTGCAGGGAGGGGCTCTGCAGTTGAGTGCACAGAAGCCTAGGGTGGAATTCTATAGCTGAGTGTGTGGCCCCCTGCAGCTATATGTGCAGGGTAGATAGATTTAGTAATCATTTGAAGATATCAATAAAGAGATGTATTCTACAAATTCTGTGTCTTTGTTCCAATTAATGGATCTTGTATGAATTTTCTTTATAATTCTTATGTGATGTGTGAATGTATATAATTATACTAGATAATTGAACACAAAAATGAATATATGTTTATGTGGTGCTGACTGTGATTATCTAATAAGATAAGTAAGACACTTATACTAGTTTGGGAATTTGCACGATACGCTTACCTAGTAGCGCAAAAGTACCTGAGCCATAGGTTAGGGATATGTGAAGGCTGATCGTACATTTTCACGGAGGTAATGACAACTAGAGTAGAGGGCTAGTATGGCAAGCCCTAAAACTAAGTGACCTGCACGAAGGCAGGAATAGAAGGAATGAAATGACATCACGACCATCTCAAGGACCAGAAACTTGGTTCCAACATTCCCCCATACTACTTCGGGTGAGACTTCGGTCCGCACTCCGCGAGCTTGTGATGCAGGAAAGTGTTCCCTCTGCGGACAGAGGCAAATCCTCTAGCCCTAGAGTGGGTCTAGACACAGAAAAGACAGATCAACATTAGATTTCCTTAAACAGTCATTGTTGGAGGCCTACCTCAACTGGTGGTTGATGAAGTTCCGTTGTGTTGCTACAGCTTCCACTTCCTTCTTCTCAATAAGTGATCAACTTGAAACAATGCAAGAGAAATACAACAAAGCACGTAACTAGAAAAAAACAATGGTCTATTTACTCACAAAGTCAAGTCATGAGCTATCAAGTAAATTACATACAAGATATAGGAAAACATTAGTAATTGTATTAATAATAAAGTAAGATAAATCTTACAACCAAAGTCTTGATGCCGCAAGCCTTCTTAGAGGATCCAGCCAATATGTTTCTCAAGCATTCACTCTTTGAAGATGGATCTCCCAACATACAATGTCTCTCTCTCATTCATAAGCTTTTACACAAAGTTAAGAGCACTCCACAACCTTCCACAAGCTGTCAATCAATCCCACACTTGTCAAACCCGCACCAGCTACCTATCAAACTCAAAAGCACTAACAACACTACTCCAACAAAGGAATTACCAACTAGTTGATCACATCAATGGTGAGTGCTTTAATAGGAGAAGGAGTCCCCATGAAATGTGGGAGAGAGAGCTCATCCTCAAGGAATGTAACATAAATGACGGAACTGCCATACCAGAGGAGGAGAGGCGACACAAACTATGCCAACAACCAGGTCTGGAGGCATCGAGAAGGCCAACTGGTGGAACGAATTCGCCAAATATGGATTGCCACAGGACATAAACTGATTACTCGTGACTACATCGTGGGGAAGTAGTGCAAGCAGACTCATCATCGTAGGGCATAACTCATTACCTCACACCAAGTCTAGAAATTCGACCGTCACGGGAAACAAATGTACTATGGCGATGGAGTCACGATGAAGCCATTATGGACACATGAATGTCACGCATATTAATGGTTTATTAGCGACAAGGTAGAAACCTTAAGGAATAAGGGTCATTTGTAGCAACAGAGAGCATTTTATTAATCTTCTTGCATCAATGGGAAGATATGGACATGTTGATTTGACACATGACACAATATGAGGACTGAAATGAGGACAGTGAAAAAGTACTGTATAATATATGCCCCCAAAAGTGTGAAGCCCGGGAGAGTGGGAGGGGTGAAATTCTTTACGAAACTGTCTAAACTGGAACCACATTGAAGATCTTGCAAGTGCAAGTACAACTAACATTTGCAATAGTGAAGTACATATAGTCTAGACATGAGCGCAACCATCCATAAGACATATGAGACTTGGTCTATGGTATGGATGGAAGCACCCAATTGATAAGACCATAATAATGACAAAGGTATGGTCGCAGCCATCCATGAAAACTCAAGCATGGTCGTAGCCATCCATCAATGAGTCATATATGTAATCACAAACTAATCCATGAAACCCAAATGTATGTAATCTTAGTTCAGGGTCTTGAAACCCAACCGATCATAGTACAAATTCTATCATGTGAATAGATGTACTGATGTCAAACATGATAGATAGTCACTTGATTATCGGCCAATGATGTAAACCGTTAACAAGCACGAGAGAAACCACCAATAATGCCGATGGTTCTCAAGGTACTACCCAGTACAATCCACTAAGTGTGAAAAATGAGCTGAAGTCGAACACTCATGGAATCACCCAATCGAAGACCAATGAAGAAAGTCTATCATCGGGCACGAAGAACTTGCCATTGAGGCATGCAAGCTCCAAGGTACTGAAAGGGATCTTGAGATCAATCTCCTAGATAATGAGCTAATGTAGATAGGGGACAATCCATCACAGAAGGGCCATTATTTTTCCCTCATCAATGACACGAGATAAGGAACAAGTAGTAGATGGTGAGATAGAATATCAGAAGAGGAGGTAATGGTGTAAACTATAGAAGAATTATACTCTTGAACATAACGGTGACACGACTTAAGAATGCGACAACATTTTGATACCAAGGGATTAGAGGCTTGATGGAAGCAATGTGGATCATATGGAATGAGGAAAAATGACAACCCAAACCTGCGGAAGGCCAAATGATGATGTATGGATATCCCAACCCAACAAGAAGAAAAAGTGTCGATGTTCAAGAGTGACTAGCTGCCATAGATAATCAATGATGATTTCCAAATTTTCCCCCACCATTGCTGGCGAGTAACCCAATCATTTTTGGAAACAAGCTTGAAGGGGATAGCACATGCTTGTAATATAAGTTCGACCTTTAGTCGAATGCAACCTAGTAATAGTTTAACGAGCCTTAGGGAGGAGAATCTCGAGTCTCGTCATGATGACGAGTCCAATGTCATCAGGGTTTAACGAGTCTGACATAGGTAAAACTTGAAGTCTTTTTCATGTTTAGGGAGTTTGAAAAAGACACGGAAAAGAAAACTCCAGGGGGATCCTTTTTCATAGATTTGTGTCCCTTGAGCCTGAAAAAGTATAAAACAATACTCAAGAGAACTGCTTAATCATTACGACCAAGGAGTACTTTTCGTAACTAGTGACATCGATCCGAAAGAGTAGAAAAGCTATAGATGACACGTCATTTCGCAACCAATATCAGACATGAAACAACAAATGTCTGGCCATCTTTTCATGTTTATATGGTTGGAAAAGAGCCTAAAGTATACCGCCTCTTATTTTTGTTTAACGAGTCAAAAGGAATAACTCGGAAATCTTTTCGTTTTTTAAGTCCGAAAAGAGCTTAAAGAGGACTTTAAAAAAAATGGACCAAGTGTATACCAAGTAGGACGTAACCTCGCCACCTATAGTTTTGCACAAGACACATCAAACATAAGACCCATTCAACATAAATAAATCACATATGTGGAAAATATGGTCTAAACCCAAAAGAACTGAATAAAAAATGCAATATACATGGAGAAAACCCACATCCTAAAGTACAATTTTTAATTTTTCAAAAACTTACTATAAAAAGGGGTGGGGGGTAATTCATTTTTACCATTCACATTACACATTTTACCTTGGGCATTTGGAGCACCAACCTAAGCAATTTCTACAAGTTGATTCTAACCCTATTCATCCATAGTTCATCCTAAAACCTTTTGCCAAGTAAGTACATTCTCCTTTGCACTTCCTTTTAGTAGTTTTTTCATGCAATTTTGATGTTGGATAGGTGATTTTAGGTGCATTTTTAAGTTCGGGTCTGCCTCTCAGTCGTCACAAGAAAGTTGCTCAAGTTAGCAACGACCGAGCATGATAATACGTATCACCTCTGCGATCGTCGCGAGATACTGATGTACTCTCACAACGATCTCAAGAAAAATGAACTGGTGTCTTCGCGCTGTCACCACTGTTTTAAAAACAGTCGCGACGGTGTCGTGAAGTTGCAAAATTTTATAATTCATGGCTTTAAGTTTATGAAAAGAATTCTAATTCATTTCTCCTTCAACACAAGGCAGTATGGCATTTGTTTGGAAAGAGAGAACTCACGATGTTAACGACGAACAAGAATTTGCTGATGCTGGGTGCCGAAATTCTTTACGTGCTTGTGGGTTACTAAAATTTTTCCTCACTCCGCATCTTTGGGCCCAACTTGATTTGTTAGAGCTATTAATCCATGTGATTGGAACCCAATGGATGGAAAGTTTGTCATCTGGGGGAAGTACATTGATTTTGATGCCACATACATATACTTATTGAATGGATTATCCCGTCACAGTGAGAGGCCAATTTTAGAGGGCCAACGAATTGGCGGGGAATCACTGGACCTGCTAATAGCTCGGGTGTGCCCAGGGGCACGTAAATCAGCTACTAGCGGGAAAGTGGTGATTTGAACAGTAGAGGATCTAATTCTCCGTTCAGTCCTATTTATGGTGACATGGGTAGCAGGCTTCCAAGACCAGCATGAGGCAACAAAGACCCATCTTCAGTTGTCTCTTGAGTGTCTCAATCCAACCATGTACAACTGGGTGGAGGGAGTGACCATCAACATGAAGAGGTAGCTTACCAAATGTCGTCGCAGGGAAATGAAGCAGTTTGGTTATGGGTCTATTTTTATTCCACTGATGTTTGAGCGAGTCCCGTCACTCTAGTTACAGGATATGGACTTGGACGATCCGAGACCATGGGAGACCCAGATTACTCGCTGGGCACATGTCATGATGCAAGGAGGTAGTGGTCAACCAGTGTCATGGGGGACACTATTCCACGAGTGGTTGAGTCGTCAGACGATCTTCATCGAGGATTGGCCATACGTAGGTATGGATTTTCGTGGGGACCCTCACATGATGTTGCCTACTGGCGAGTAGTGGGACAATGGAGGTAAACACTTGACCACACTATTTTTTGGATTTTGTCTTTTATGATGTTTTTGAATTTTTCATGCATATGTCTTAATGATTTATCTTATTTTACTGTAGATGTGGGACCAAAGCGACCTATTGGATTGGCTCGAGAGGCATGGAGGGAACCACAGGTCATCCAGGAGCTGACCTTGGTTCCTCTATCTTGCAATCTAGTGGAGACAATATCCTGTAACCTTGAGGGCCTGACAGAGGGGATTGAAGTGGTCCCTTTGGAGTATCAGATACATATAGTAGGAGTGATGCCTAGAGTGCACTGACTTTTGAGATGGGTTGCACAAGCGGTGGTTTGCTATAGGGAGCACAACTCACCATAGTAGATGCCTAGGTTTCATTTGCTACTGATTCTTTGAGAGACATGTGTCTCGGATGTACACGGACTCTATTTTTTGACATATACAATTATTTTTGAGTGCCTCGGTGCACCACACGACATATACATACATACATACATACATACATTTATAATATATATATATATATAATATATATATATTATATATATATATATATATAAATATATATATATATATATATATATATATATATATATAGATATATAGATATATAGATATATACATATATACATACATACATATCTATATATATTATATATATACATATAATATATATCCTATATATATCTATATATATATATATATATATATATATATATTATATATATATATATATATATATATATATATATATATTATATATATATATATATATATATATATATATATAAATATATATATTAATATATATATATATTATATATATATATATATATACATGCTATCTTATGGTTCATTATTGTGTCCAAATACTTCCGTAGAATGTTTGATTTACATGTTGTGTAAATGCCTGTCTAATACATGATTTGCTAATGCGTCAATTAACGTGTTTAATCTCCTTGGAATATGTTGATATGTAATAAAATCAAAACTTCTTTCGAACAATTTAACACATAAATACAACCTTAAAATCCAATGATCTTTGATGGAATAACATCCATTGAGTTGGTGAACAACAAGTTAAGAATCTAGATTCACAACCAATGCACAAATATCGAGGTTAATTGCCTCAGCCAGCAATTCAATAACACTGTTGTATTCAGTGACATTGTTTGTGGTGCAACCCAGAAAAATGCCTTGAAGATCTACTAACTCACCATGAGGATCGTAGATCACCCATGTCGCAGATGAAAGATTTCAGGTACTACGGTAGGCTCCATCAGCAAAACCAACGTAAGGTGCAGCAAACATCTGCAAAAGAAGTAAAAGACACAATAAGTGGTGATTAAGCCTACACAACAAGCCATACAAACAAACACACACTGAAAACAAACATGCTGAAAGGCACACGTATGTACAAATCAGATGCATGGTATTCACACATAATATTTTTCAGATAAAGCCCGTTTCAGGGCTTATCTAGAGGATTCCCTTCGTAATCAATCAGCTCATAGGCCCCTTTTTGCAAAACATGCTCCACAATATAGGGTCCATGCCACATGGGCTCTAATTTTCCTGTCCTCAGCTTATCATTCGCTTGATCATAGAGCAGGACTAAATCTCCTTCAACAAAAGAACAGGGATGAATAGTTTGATCGAAGTGAGTTTTCACTCTCTTCTTCTGTGCTTCAATGGCTAGAGAAGCTAGTTGACGAGTCTCGTCTAACCGCTCTAGGTAAAGAAGATGTTCTTCTACCGGAGTAGTGTTGGGGAGTAATTCGATGGCTAATTTAAGAGAAGGGATCTCACACTAATTGGAATGGAGTAAACTTGGTGGCATCCTTCACTGAAGTTTGGTAGGCCCATAAGGCGGAGAACAACATCAAATGCTAGTTGGACTTATGCATGTCGATGGTACGTTGAAGCATCGTGACTAAAAATTTGTTGATAGCTTCCACTTGGCCATTGGCCTGAGGATAGTATGTGTCGAGCTATCATGCCACAAGCCTAGCTGGGTTGTTAACTCAGTCATCATATTATTATGGAAATGTTTACCATGATCAGTGATGATGGCCTGAGGGGCTCCAAAGTGTGAAATAACATGCTTGAATAAAAATTGCACCACTGTGTGACCATCCTCGGATAGTGTAGGCATCGCCTAGGCCCATTTCATGAAAACATCAATGGCAATGATGATATACCCACGCCCCCTGGACGAGCGAGGGTTACATGTCATATAATCAATTCCCCACTTGGCAAAAGGGTTGTCAGTAATGACAGGGTGCAAAGGAGCAGGAGGTGCATGCATCTTCTGTTGGTAGATTTGGCATTGATGACAAGAACGGATAGCAAGAATGCAATCCTTAAAAACAGAAGGCAAAAGGTAACCAGCACGGAGGATCTTTTGAGCAGTAGAATATCTGGACATGTGACCACCACAAACGCCAGAATGGTAGTCATTGGGAACTCGTTCGGCCTCCTCGAACGTTAAACATTGGTGGAGAACAGAGTCGACGCCGAGGCAATACATGGTGTCTCCAGTAATGCGATAAGGTTGAGAATGATGGCGAATCCATCGCCGAGCATCCTTGGACAAATCTGGATGAAAATAGGATGTTTGAAGATAGACAATAATATCCCCATACCAAGGGTCAAGGGTGCTAATCAAGAACATAGTTTCATCTGGGATATGGTCCTCTAACCGAGAGGATGTGGTAGCAAATGGTAGGGAGCAAAGTAACTTAGTGAAAATAAGGGACTTCTTAGACTTGGCTATAGTGAACTCCAAGTCAAACTCATGAAGGATGACAATCCACTTTGAGTATTTGCCCCCCAATGACTGATGTGACAAGATGTACATCATTAGGTTGCGATCAGAAATCACCGTCATGGTACAAAATAATATATAGTGATTGAAACGTTGACGGCACAAATGGCGGCTAATGCCAACTTCTCAACATAGGCATATCAAGTTTCCATATCAAGTAAATTATAGCTGAGATATTAAATGACATGCTCAGTACCATTGTCATCGTCTTGGACCAGAACCGTGCCGATGGTAGTATCAGCAACAGCTAAATAAAGAGTATAGTCACAGTGATAATTGGGTGGACTAGCAATGGAGCAGAAACAAGGAGAGCCTTGAGATGCTCGAATGACTCTTGTGCAACAGCATCCTAGACAATAGGCGTGTCCTTTTTCAATAGCCGCGTATAGCCTTTGGCTACCTCAGCATAGTTTGGAATAAAACAACCTAGAAAATTAGCTTTACCTAACAAACTCTGCAATTGCTACAAAGAAGTAGGGGGTGGAAGATTCAAGATGGCCTTGACCTTGAGAGGATCCAAGTGGATACCTTCTTTGGAAATGAAAAACCCAAGAAGCCTTCCAGATTCAACGCCGAAGACACATTTATGCAGATTAAGCTGAATACGATAATGCCGACAACGAAGAAATATTTCATGAAGGTGTTTTGGATGGTCTTGGAGCTTTGCTGAATGAACCGGAAGGTCATCCAGGTAAGGCTGTACAATGTGCCAAATATCATGAAATGAATAAGACATTGCACGTTGAAAGCTAGCTCCAGCGTTTTTTAGACCGAAAGGAAGTTTCTTATAAGCGAAAGTACCCCACGGAAAGATGAAGGCTGTCTTGTGTTGGTCTGTAGGCGATATATTGATCTGGTTGTAACCAAAAAATCCATCCATGAATGAATAAAACTTTCTCCTAGCACACACATCAATGATTTGATGAATGAAAGGTGTGGGGAAATTATCTTTGGGATAGGCATGATTGATGTCGCGATAATCAACACATACCCTAATAGTACCATGTTTCTTGGTCATAGGAACAATATTAGAAACCCAATCTATAAGGAGGATAGGGTAAATGAAACCAGTTTTAAGAAGCTTTTCAAATTCTACTTTGATAGTTGCAGCCTTTCGGGGGTGCGTGGGGCGTAGACGCTGTCGAATAGGTTTAGCAACCGGATACGTAGGTATTTAATGCACCACGATGCTAGGATCAATGTCGGGCATCTCTTTGTAAGACCACGCAAATACATCTCGAAATTCTTGAAAAAGGTCAGTATAAAGTTGAATTTCCTCAGGAGTATAGGTCACTCCAACATGAATATGCTCAACAATCCTTGGTTTAACAGAGATGTCGATAGGTTGAGTCTTCATAATGTTCCCCATATTCTCTTCAAAGGGCACTTGATGGATCTAGATGGGTGTCTGAAAGGGCTGGTAGGGGAGACAAGAAGAAAACTGCTCGAGACAAGTAAGCATTTCCCAATGGGTAGGGAGAAATGAGGAATGATGGTGATGATTAGACCAAGGGGGTTCCTCAAAGGACATGGTATCAATAATCGCTTCATCAGAAGGGAAAATTTCCTTTAAAGGGTGTAAAGAAGTTTTATCTCCAAGCTAAGGGGACGGAACATATGAGTCAAGAGCTCTGCTTAAAGGAGAAGTTTCAGAGGATGGAGCCAATGTAGAAACAATTTCGACGTAGTTGAGCTCGGTAGGACTCAACGACATCTCATCGCCCTGAGATTCTATCTAATCAATAGGAGGAAGAACCCAAGGATTAGAGTGAACAGAAATCATGTTAATGGGAGCGATGTTGGGAGGTGGGAGTGAAAAAATGCCCATAAGGGCAGGAGATTTAAAGAGTCTAGCACCCACACTCTCACATGGAACAGAGGTATGCTCCATGAAAGGCACATTGCCATCGGAGGAAGAAGAGGCAAAGAAGGACAACTGGTCTGCCGTCATGATTTTCCCCTAATGAGGAAAATGAATAACACAAAATAGAGATGAAGCCACAACTCACATGGCATATGTCCAGCTTTGTCCCAAAAGGAGGTTGTAAGTTAAATTGGCATCGACAACTTCGACCTCTACTTCGACCGTCTTCCCCTCCAAAGTAATAGGCAAGCGTTGGAGGATACCATAAGGATGAAAATCTCTCCCATCAAAGGCTTCCAAGGTCATAGGAGACTGGCTTAGAGTTAGAGAACTGATAGCCTTCCAACAAGCAACAGACATAGTGTAAGTATAAGTGCCTTCATTAATAACCGTTTGGTGAATAGTTTTAGAATTGATGATGACTTGGATAAGGAAGGAAATTTGGTGAGGTAGTCTCAGTACATGACTGTCTAGGTCAAAAGTAATCAAATCTGAGTCAGCCGAGTCAATGCCACCGATAGCCGATAGCAAGGACTTCCTCTGGGAAGGGCAGCTCTGGAGAACTTCTAATGCAGACATAGCTGATGGAGCCTGGGCTAAGTCCTCAACGATACTATAGAGCTAAGCAGCATGAGAATTAGGGTTGTAAGAAGACTTCCAGAGCACCCCTTTAGGAGGAGGTCGAGGAACCATTTTAGTGCTAGGTCACTCGATATGGAGAGCACTAGAACTGGATGAAGGAGCACTAGAGGGGACCTCAGTTTCCTTCCCAGTAGGTGACAGATACTCATTTTCCCGAGAACTAATGTGGACATGAATCGTCCTAGCCATAAATACCTGAGAACCAAAGGGAGAAGAGGATTGAGATGGATTAGCCACCATTTGAGTTTGCTGTGAGGGAAAAGGCTCTTTGAGCACAACAGGAGTCCCAGGGGCACCTTTCAACAAATGAATAACTTCAAACCACCTCAGGCAGTCTTTGGTATAGTGGTCCTCATCATAGGTAAGGCAAGGATACTTAGGCTTGTGATTCGTACCTTCCTCAGGTGGAGGTCTAGGGGAATCCTGCTTCGGTAAGTCGGCCTTGTTCATTCGTTTTCCATTCCTTTTCCTTTTCAATGCTTTGTTTGTTGTGGTGGACTGAATGATGTTAACCTCAGAAGTATTACCAGAATTGGATACAACCTGAGAAGCATTTTCATTTGGAGTGTTCGACTTTTGCTTCCCAGGGTTCGTGGAATATTTCTTAGAGGGCGGATTGCAGAATCGATAACGTTGTCAACAAATGGTGTTGGTGGGGCTTTGGAAGTTTTGAGTCTCAGAGCATCAGGAAAATAATCATATAGCGTACCGGACTGGGAGTAAACCAAGTCAAGGTACTAAGCATGCACAATAGCTTGCTCTTCAGCTACACATGTCCCCATAGAAATGTCCCGGGCTATTGGACCGATGAATGAGGTTGTAAACCAGTCAGTTAGAAGCTGATTGGGAATCCAAAACTTAATCAAATGGTGACATCATCTCCATTCATGGATATGATTAGAGATATGCATGGCATGGGTATGATCAGAGATATGCGTGGTCGTGGTCTATTTTAAAGAAATTAGGAGGTGTGTGCCTGTTTCATATCGAATCGGCAACCGAAAATGAGTTAAAAATGCCATAGCCAATGAGTTAAAGTCCTGAAAAGATCTGCGAGCTAGCTCAATATACTATTTGCCAGCAAATCCCGTGAGAGTCTGTTGGAATAGGTGGAGCCAGATTGAATCATCAAGCCATGAATTTGACGAACACCACAAGTTATAGGTCATGACATGAGCTTGGGGATCTTCTCTAGCTTTACCATCGAATTTAGGACAGTCACCGGGAATCTTAGTTGGAACCATGGCCAATACATATTATGAAGAATAGGATCATTAGTCAATTTGGACACATCCAGTAATTCCAACATTGCCAAAAAGGGTAATTGACGGTTTAAGGACATCTGAGGCTGCAGATAAGAAACAACACCAGAGTTCCATCTAGTTCCCTATTGCCCCCATTGATTTTTCCCAGACAGATTTGATCCGTAGGGATTTTGCCCATAGGGGTTATAGCTATAACTAGATGGTTGCCCCTGGATTTGACCCTCGACATTCCACTAATTACCAACCTGACCTACAGGAGCAACATATGGTTGTTGAAAATTCTAATAAGGGTTAACCTACGATTGTTGATAATTTTGGTATGGGGCAAGTCGAGTTTGCCCTTGGGGTTGGTGAAAACCATAATGGGATTGGGCTCCCAACTGAGCCTGGGGGCTAGACTACATTTGATAATAAAGTTGGGATTGGGATCCAACCTGAATTTGGAGACCGGATTGGGTCTGGAGCCCAGACTGGGGCTGAACACCGGGAGGAGCTTGAGAAGCAACGATCATTTGAGCGCCCGGTTGAGCAAGCCTAGATGGATGTCCTTAGGAGAACTGAGGCTGAGCCATCTGACTAGAAGGTTGACCTGCTTGAGATTGAGGTTGAACCATTTGCCCAGAAGGTTGAACTTGCTGGGTATTGGGTTGACATTGCCCTACTGAGGGTTGTCCTCTCTGATCGGATGGCTGAGAAAACTAGACATTTGGTTGGCCCGATTGGATTTGGGGCTGACCAACTTGTCCAGATGGTTGAGTAGGCTGGACAGTGGGTTGGCCTTGTTGAACATGAGGTTGACTGACTTGCCCAGAAAGGTAGCCCTGTTGGAAACTAGGTTGGCCTTGTTGTATGTCAGGTTGTCCTGGATTACCAACAAGTTTCCCAAAATAGGTAAAAGATGAACCACCACCAGCCGAAGGTTGTCCCTAAAAGGGTTGTCCTTGTGGACCTCCAGGTTGCCCTAGATAAGGTTTTCTGTAATACTGTTGTCCATAAGAGGGTTGCTCGTAAGATGGCTGACCTTAATAGGGTGGCGCCTGAAGATTTGCAGGCAGTGCTTGGGCACCATGATAAGAAGTGGTTCCCCAAGCAACAAACAACGGAATTGAGACCTCAAGTGTAGGTTGAGAAGCCATAGGTCCGGGGTAATAGATGTGAGCTCCACAAGAATCATAATAATGAAATAGATTTTGTGGATCCGGATTCCGAAGAGCTTGGATATATTGATCATATGCCCCCCCTACTGGAATGGAACCAGAAGAAGGTGGGGCACTTAGTGTAGGATTAAATACTCTTGCCATTGGGCCACTATTGGTAGGACTAGCAGAAGGCCTGGCAATAGTAGTCATCACTGAAGAAGCAGTGGCGGCACCGATAACAGGGGTTGAAGAAGCCACACAAACGGTTGGAATGGTCGGAACATATGTGACAGACACATTGTGAATTTGAGGTGTAAAAGACTCCGAAGTCAGAGGGATAGTACGAGACGATATGGAACTCGAAAGGGAAGATCTAGATCCGATGATGTCTACCAAAAAATTATATTGTAAAGGCAACGTGACACCAAGGGAAGTAACCTGGAAAGGTGAAGTTTCCATAGGCATAGGTATTTCACTTTTTGTCACAAAGGACTCTTCACCGGAGATGGGGGTCATCTCATCCATATCGGAGGAAGACATTAGGACCGAAACATTAGAAGGAGTAACGAGAAAGTATTCTTTGAAAGGCTCCCCAACGGGGTTCCAAAGGATGTTGTAGGACTCATCCTCTAGAGCGCAAGAGTTAAGTGGTTGGATACTTGGGATAACAAGAAGAGTATCACTAGTAACCGGTACCTTGGGAGTGATAGAATATGGAGATCCTTGGTTGCTTGGAACGGGAGACGGGATCGGTGATTCCACCAGGATGATTCAATTCAAAATCCTAGGTAAACTAATGAGTAAGGGAAGAACCCTACGCAAACTAAAACACAAACAAGATCTAACCAGGTAAATGTGAATGTGGCTGAATAAGTTTTAAGACACAACAATAGAACTTGACCTTTTCATCTTTAAATAGTCGAGAAAAGGACGAAACGATGACTCTAGTCGCCTTCGAATATTTAATGAGCTTGAAAGGACAAGTGCTTAGATGGACCTTTTCTTTTAGGGAGTCCGAAAAGGAATGAAAGTGACTACTCTGGAGAACTAGGAAAAATGTTTACTAAACAACCCATAAAACGGCATATACACCTTGGCAATCATATGAAAACCAAGGATTTTCCATACGGCAGTCAGTCTTCCCGAATGCTGTCTTTGGTGCGTTACAATTTGCAAGGTAGCAAACATGGCTTCCTAAGGATAAAGGATGATAACCTAGTTGGGTCTCCCAACATATACTTGACGGTACTGGAAGCGCAAGTTCATGTTATTAGTTATTGGATCACAGAAGGAGGAATCACCCAACTTTAAGTGAAAACAATAGAGACTAGGTTTAATGACACCGGAGCACATCTCTAGCCTAGACCTCTAAATAATCAGAGTTATGTTCCAATGTGTTGTTAGGTTTATTCAGTTCATTTTAGAGTTGATCTTGAATTATGTTTCAATTTCTAGGCCTTACCGTATGTATATCAAAACCTAGGATGCAACTAGAATGAATAAAACATCTTTCATTTCGATGAACTCCTACTTACAGAAGGGTGGAGAGATCATTCCCAAACCAAGTCAAAACCAAGATCAGCAAATGCAGTCACTCAATAAACACAATGCATAAACACATCAATCCCTACAGTGCATCAGTACTACTAATGAGAGATTTAAATTTTTCTTTCTGATTTTTCAAACATGAAAAACTTGGAGTGCAAAATTGGCTTTCACTTTCGTATATTAATGAATGCAATGTTTGAATTTGATAGCTTCGAATTCTAAAGAAACAAACAAGCAAGCGTGAAACTAATTAACCCAAACAAAGTGACGTCATCATAGAAGTACACCTCTTTAACGCAATGGGTGATCATCGTGACTGTGTGATAAGATTTAGCGACGATCTTAAAAACAATGAAAGACAAACAAAACTCCTAAACAAAGATCAACCAATCATTACAGGCAACAAAGACACTTCCCAGATTGACCTAGGTAACCCAGAAGACTGATGGTTCAATCCCAAAATTCAAAATACATTGACTAAAAAAATCAAGCGAAAACAAATAAGAGAAAACATAGGACAAAGTCCCCAGCGAAGTCGCCAACTTGTGATGTAGGAAAGTGTTCCCTCTGTGGACAAAGGAAACCCCTCTAGCCCTAGAGTGGGTCTAGTCATAGCAAAGATAGATCAACAATAGATTTCCTTAAATAGTCATTGTTGGAGGACTACCTCAACCGGTGGTCGATGAAGTTTTGTTGTGCTGCTCCAGCTTCCACTTCCTTCTTCTCAATAAGTGATCAACCTGAAACAATGCAAGAGAAATACAACAAAGCACGTAATCAAAAAACAACAATGATTTATTTACTCACAAAGTCAAGAAGTCATGAGCTATCAAGTAAATTACATACAAGATATAGGAAAACATCATTGATTGTATTAATAATTAAATAAGAGCAAGCTTACAACCAGAGTCTTGACGCCACAAGCCTTCTTAGAGGATCCAACCAGTATGTTTCTCAAGCATTCACTCTTTGAAGATGGATCTCCCAACATACAATGTCTCTCTCTCATTCATAAGCTTTTACACAAAGTTAAGAGCACTCCACAACTTTCTACAAGCTATCAATCAATCCCACACTTGTCACACCCACACCAACTACCTATCAAACTCAAAAGCACTAACAACACTGCTCCAACAAAGGAATTACCAACTAACTGATCACATCAAAGGTGAGTGCTTTAATAGGAGAAGGATTCTCCATGAAATGTGGGAGAGAGAGCTCATCCTCAAGGAAGGTAACATAAATGACAGAACTGCCATACCAGAGGAGGAAAGGCGACAGAAACTATGCCAACAACTAGGTTTGGAGACATCTAGAAGGCCGACTGGTGGAACGAATTTGCCAAATCTGGATCGTCACGGGACATAAACTAATTACTTGTGACTACATCACAGGGAAGTAGTGCGAGAAAACTCATCGTTGTAGGACACAGCTCATTACCTCGCACCGAGTCTAGAAATCCAATCATCACGGGAAACAGATGTACTCTGGCGACGTAGTCGTGATGAAACCATTATGGACACATGAACGTCATGCATATTAATGGTTTATTAACGATGAGGTAGAAACCTTAAGGAATAGGGGTCATTTGTAGCAACAGAGAGAATTTTCTTAATCTTCTTGCATCAATGGGAAGATATGGACATGTTGATTTGACACATGACACAGTAGAAGGACTGAAATGAGGACAATGACAAAGTACTATGTAGCAGGGCTAATGCTGAAAGGGCCAGTAGTGTAGGGATTTGTTTGGCTAATTAACGTTGAACCTGGGTCAGGCCCCAACAAGCCAACAAGGATTAAGGTCTATTTGGCTAATAAACTTATAGGATAGAATTATTCCTGGTTCAAGTGGGAGAAATGGTGGAAGATGGTTGGTTTAGGGTCAAGAAATTTAATGGCAAAAACTACTAGTTGTAAAAGATGTAGATGGAATATTATCTATATAAGAAGGATATGTACCTATTGTTGGGTCCAATGTTTTTCAAAGGATAACAGTTGCGAAGGAAATTTTGGATGAAACTACTAGAAAAAAGCATCGGAAGACCAAAATGGAAGTAAGATGGCTTCGAACTCTTATAGCAGAAAATAATGGAGCGTGCCAAAGAACTAGGAGACAGTTTTGATATTTTGATACAGTCAAACCAAAAACTAGAATGATGGCCCTAGGTGTTGAAAACCATGGATCAAATGAGCAAGATATAGGAGCATGCAATCTTGGTTAAAAAATAATACAAAAGGAAGCAAGAAATGAGTTTAGACAGTGTCACGAAGGTCATATCAAGCCTGAATAATAGATTTCAGTATTGAGATCTGGATTTGGGATGTTTTGTTTATGTATTGCATGTAGATTTTGACATTGCGCACAAGTCTGTAACTGTCACAAGATGTAATGCTTCTGAATGTAATGAAATTTTTCTCTGATGATGATTAATATAAGAAACGAAGGATTTCTGGCATTTAAGTATGTAATTTATGGGCCCCTTTAAAATTTTGTGCATATATTAAATTTCCTACTAAATGTATAACGTGAATGGTTAAGAAGGAATATTGTGGTAGTTTTGCAAGTCACATAGTTGGAATATCTAAATACCATTTATTTTTCTATGGTTCTAGCTTGCCTTAGGTGAGTCACTTCTTATTTTTGAAGGAATGAAAATATCGGCGAAGTGCTAGACTACATAGGCATTTTGTTGGCACCCTCAGTCAAACCCTTAGTCACTTTCAAAGAAAATAGTCCTACCAACAAATGGTTCCATTTTCATGACCCTTTGTTTCTTGAAGGGGGGTTTAGATCATGTGACCCCAGCATGTTTGTCGAAATATCCAAACATGGTCGCATGAAAGGGTTGACTACCTTATTTTGCAGCAGGCACAACTAAGGCAAAAGAATATGAACTAGGTCAAAGAAGAAATGTTGTATTTTGAACTTTCTTTCAATGAATATGAGATATTTTGGTGTGATTTTCGAAGAAGTTAGAAAATTGTCTAACTTGATATAACCATAAATCAAGGGTTCCCATACAACCAAGGTTGCATAGGAATTAGACAACGACAAACATGGACTATCTTCATTGACTAGATATGGAACTGATAAGAACCATATATTTTTGGGTTAATGAGATGCTTGAAGGATATATTATTGATTTTGCATCTAAAAATCATCAGTTGTTTTCACATGTAGAGGCTTTATTCAAATTTGGAATACGAGGAAGGTTGTTGAAGGAAATCCCACTTTGGATTAATATATTGTTAGTCAAACACAATCTATTGGAGTTTCAACCAAATAAAATGGAAACATAATTTACTTACACTGGGAGAATGGCTTAGGGAAAGGGAGGTTGTGTCATTGTGGTAGGATGAAGGAATTTATATAATAGATCAAGAAGAGTTGCAAAAGGAAAGGGACTTTAGGGTGTTGCGAAGGGTGAGAATCACTTAAGAGTGGTGTGAAAAGAATTTGAGGGGACTTGGAGCTAGATGAACAGAACCGTTGGCTTGTGGGGGACTAACCTAGGTTTAGAGTTATTTAGCCAAATAAATCCCTATGCTACTGGCCCTTTTGGCATCAGCCCGCGGAGTGCGAATTGAAGTCTCAGCCGAAATAGTATGGGGGGATGCTGGAACCAAGTTTCTGCATCCTTGAGATTGATGTGATGTCGGTTTAGTCTAGCTAAACCTACCTTCATGCACTGTTCTAACCTTCAGTACCTTCATGATTTGTTATAATCAGCTTTCACGTAGTCCTAACCAGGGGCTAAAGTCCTTTCTCACAGCTAAGGCAATGAGCCTCTATATCTCCTAAACTATGCCAAGAATCTTACTTATCTTATTAACAGGTCTTTATTATCTTCGTGTAAATAGATATTCTATCTTGCATTCACTTTGCTAATACAATTATACACACTTGTGCATCATATAAGCATTACAAGTGAAATTCATACCCAATATAATAGATGAAAAAAATAGGAAATAAAGATACTGAATTGATATAAACTTCTCTTTATTAATACTTCCACTATTTATAGACTCGACTCACCCTATGAACTTAGTTGTAGGGGTTCACGCACTTAGCTACAGAATACTAGGTCTCTGTGCACTCAACTGTAGAGCCTCATCCTACGCTACAACCCAAAACTAGAATTTCCACTTCAGAACTATCACGCATACATCATTCTTCCTTAGACCTTCTATAATTAGTTGCCTTAACCACTTATAGCATTTCTCGATCTATACAATCCCATGGTCTGCGAACCGTGGGTATATCTTCCACAATCGACATTACATTGCAAAAATTAAGGTCAGATAACCTTATGAATCTTCAACAAACTATGTGCTCCGTGCCCACAAAATGCAGAGTCTTTACATTGGAATTACAAAATTGACCGAAATCTAGGATCTAAGCCCAAAAACTTCCCTTGGGGGATCCCACGGCCAACAAGCCCCCACCATAAGCATCATGACTCGCCCTTCAGTCACTATATAGGTGCAGAGATATCTGCATGAAGACCTCCCAACTCTTCTTGGATCACTGCAATTTCGGCAATGCACTCAGCGACTACCTGCTTAACTTCCTCTATGTGTTGTTTGGTGACCATTGTCGTCGAATTGCTACCTTGAATCCTCTCTTGAGTTGCTTGTAGATGTGCGAGCTTTTCTTCAATGGAGGCTATAATGGTATAGGCCTCATCAATCCACAACTATAGGTGCGCTTCAAAACTGATTCCTTATGTCGAGCAGCATCCACCTGCTCCTTAAGCATCTTTGCATGTTGCATCCTTGCGAGCCTCTGTGTAAGGGCAACCATCTGCGTGGTCCCTTTTAACTCATCATATCTCTTTTGTAGCTCATGCGCCTCTGTCTCTAGGTGCTCTATATTTGGGTCCTCCTGCATGGTGGTGAGGACCATGAATGAATGCTCGAAGAGCTTCGTGCAGTCTGTCACTGCTCTGTTAACTGCCACCATTGCTATTGTGATCGTGGTGGTGCAATGCTCCTTAACCTCTGGTGGAGTTTAAGGCTATGCCTTCAACTACAGTTCTGCTATCTAAAGATTTAACTCCAACTGAACCCTATCCATTTATGCTTTGGCATTGCATACCCCTACGGCTAACTTTCAAACACGTGCCCCAACCGGTTCCTCTACTTGGATGGCCAACTCCAGGACCATCTAGTAGGCTTCCTCCACCGCTGGCAATATCTATTTTTTCTGTGCCACTACCTTGTTGTGTTGTAGTCTCAGCTTCTCAATGTTGATGCGCTTCTTGTTCATTACCTGTAGCACGCGACTCTCCTTAGCATGTAGTTTTGTAGTGAGTCCATCCTGCAAAATATAGAGCATCTCCCAAGGGAGCATAACCATGTTTAACCCAATTCCTTTCAAGCTACTAACCATAGTCCTGTCGGCCTCATTTTCTTAATGAGTGTTCCATTTGGTAGCACTATAGTGTTGGTCATCTAGGCGCGTAACATTTCCTTGGCCATGGATGTGCTGATTGCGAGATTGGTTGACATTGTGCTAGCCTACAGAGTGTGCACCTTCAACTCTTGTATTTGCATCTGGAGATCCACTAATACCATTTGGTGTTGCTCCTCAAACTACTTGAGGACCTCCGTGGTGACATCCCACACCATTTCATCGATATCATGTAGACCCCCCTCAGTGAGGGTGATTGGGTCAAACAAAGTTTTTGAGGCCTTTATCCTCTTTCACGGCCCTACTCGCTCTCTTGGGTACAGACTTTTTAGTTGGGTGGATGTTTTCTATAGGTCCATGCCACCTTGTTTTATGTCTTTTGCTGGCTTGGGTGAAGGCGAATTCTAACCTTCGCACTCTTCTTCTGCTACCTTCTGCTATTACTTAGCCAACTTCGCAGTGTCGCATGTTGCCTGGCCCTTTGTCAATGCTTCTTCCTTCCTATGTGTTTCCGCCAGCTGTGCCATTCGCAGTTTCATTTCTTCCTTCTTCTGCTGCGTGACAGACTTCTCTGATTCCACCGCAGAGCCAACTAGAGCCTACCACTCTAGCGACCAAGACTCAAGGACCGTGAAAATTACATTGTCAGTCACTAAGTAAGGTAGCTCATGCCACATCTTCATAGGGTCCTTCCATGCCCTGATGAAGACATGGTGGAAGTTTGCTTTGAAATTTGCAAAGCTATGTAGACTATTTTAGATCATGGGTGATAATCGTGGCTTGCAATTAATCCCCATTCTAATGTTCACCTCCATGAGCACCCAAAATATATTTCTCTCCCTTATCCTCTATGCATCCTTGGTTGCCCACAGCGAAGCGTACTTCACTGCCTCTAGAAGGTCTTGCGCGATCAACAAGAAGTGGCTATCTTCAGGAAACTCCCATGCCACTAGTATTATTAACAATAAGAGCCATGTATAATGAAATGTTTTACCCTGCTCCTGTGCCTCATGGCAGTTCTCAAGGAAATCACCGCATAGATAGTTTGCCCAATTGAACTAGACCCCTTCTATGCATTCCACTGCTAGTACAACCACTGGCATAGGCACCTCATCCATGCAGCACTTCCGCGTCATCTTCCCTGCCAATACCTGAGTCACGAACTTAACTGTAGAGTTGTTTTTGGGTAGTGGAGGTCCCTGTAAGAGTTTTGGGTATGATAACCTAAAAAGTAGGATAAAAATATTGTAAATATCCAAAACATGCAGAGTACAAAATGTAAATGGTCGAGTCAAAGGGTTGTCCACCCAAAAAATAATACAAAATAATAGGAAGTAAGTTGGCCCACAGACCGTAGGAAGGTATAAATAGAGCACATCTCTATGAGGGAAAGATAGTTTTTTTTGGGTTTGATCTTGGATCTGAATTGTAATGGGTTTTTGAAGGAAGTGCTCTGAAAGTGTTTGTAAGTTCAAGCCGGGGGTTTGGGTAGTGGATGGAGGCTCTGCAGCTATGTGCGCAAAGGCCAGGAAGAGTCCACAATTCTATATGCAGACCCTTGCAGCTTCGTACATGGGGAAAATCTGGATGTATTGGTGATAAGTGGAAATAAAGATAACTTTTTTATGCAAATTCTGTGTTACAATTTTAGCTATTATGAATATGATTGTATGAATGATTGTTATAACTCGTTAATCTAAATGCATATTCTTATGTTATAAATATGTGTGAATTTAAGTGTGTTCTAAGTGTGTGAACTGGCCAAATCTATTAAATGTTTGCTTAAAGACCCTCCTAAGTAGATCTAAGATACAATACTTCATCCAAGAGAATAGATTTGTAGACTGCGCATTAATAGACAATAAGAGATATTTGGGATGTGTGTGAATCCAGTGCGACGCAAAGTTGTAGAACGGGGCACATAAACTCCAAACCAAATATCAACATCCCAAGGGTGTAGAAACTTGGTTCCAACACCCTGCCCTGCTACCTCGAGTGAGACCTTAGTCCGCGCTTCGCGGACCATTGCCGAAAGGGTCGGTAACTGTGGGATTTGCTTGGCTAAATAATTCTTCCAAACCTAGGTCAGGTCCATATAAGCCAACAAATGGTTCCATTGCTCGGACCAGAATCTGCCTAAGGGGTGTCTAGTGTGAAATGTGGGGACTCAAGAGAGAATAAAATTGGAGGATTGAAGGGACCAGAAATAGTAATAGCTCAAGGGTAACAATGACAAGTGCAATCTAGTTACCAATATTCAAAGGCGCAGGAGGCGAAGACCCGGAACAATTCTGGTTCATACTAACATTAGTGTGGAACGAACAACGAATTATAGATGGTAATATCAAAAAGGCCACCTTAGTCAATGCACTGCAGGACCGATCACTGACATGGTACATAAAGTACTCAAGCGATCACCCAACGATGGGGATAGTAGACATCCAGACTGAATTAAAGGAGTTTAACTCGCCAAAGTCAGGAACACAGACGATTATAGGGTTGAAAGAGATTGCGATGATGCCTGGTGAAACCATGTGGGATTTGGACCAAAGACTGAAAAGTACTATTTGCGAGGCTAACATGACATTGATGGATGCGCAGCACTGCGCTTGGTTTATGGCATCCCTAACACCACATCTGAGGATGGCTTTATCACAACAAAAGATCTCAACCCAGGCCGAAGTGCTAGAGATAGCGATGTGGTTACATGAAACTCTATTATAAGACCCAAGGTTGGGAGTTCAGAAAATCCAAGTGTAGATTCAAAACAAACTTGTGTTTGGAAATGAAGAAGTTAAAACAAGAACATGTGCTGCGACCAGAATCTCGGAGGATGTATGGTGTATAAACTGCAGAAGCTAGGGTCACGAAAAAGATCACTGCCCGATCTTAGTGAATCTTGTGGCAATAGGGGGACCTGCACTGCTGTGACCAGAGGCACAGGCAGGACCAGGCACCGTAGCCTCACTTTGGTGCGCAATTTTTCAGGTGGGTGGAAAGCACAACACTGATAAATTTCATCTATTACGAAAATACAACCAGACCCCCTAGCAACTATTTTTCAACTTTTGTATTTTGGTAGGTCATGAAGAAAGAGATTGTCATAGCTACCAAATGTTAATGGACCAGTCACCATCTTACAAAATGTAGAATAAGGCATGAGGTCTAGATCCAGCTATGGCGATCACGTGCGGGGGGTTCCACAGTTGTGGGCAAGGACAGGGTAACATGGGGTTAGGAAGGGGTTGTGGATAGCTAATCTGCTACAATTGCGGAGTTCTCAGATATTATGCGTGAGATTGTACCAACCCCACTAGAATTTCATGCAGTTATTGTGAGCAAGTCGATCATGAGCTAATATATTTTCCTACGCTGATAGCACAGATCCGAGAAAAAAGGGCAGTGGAACCAACAACCACCTAGAACATGCAAATGATGAGGTCCGAACCCCGCGAGGAGGGTCCCAAAGTTAACATGGTACTAAGAAGTAGCATGGCCACAGAAGTGGATAGAAGGAGCTTAAGTAAGGAAGACACATGGGTGGGTAAGGAGACATATCTGGAAGCTCGGAAGAGCTGCGCAAAAGTCTCTACCCCAAGAAGGAGGGATCAGCCTGAGCTAGTCAGGGATCCCTTGGTGATAACTACCTTTCTAGAGACATGTATAACATTTCTTCGGGACAAAAGGGCAGTTAAAGGCTTATAGGAGCTGATAAATAGATATGCAGGATGGAATGAACCTCACATGGTTTGAAATTTGGGAAGACATGCATCACAGACAGGGAGGGAAATGTGACTAACAACATAGATCAGCGAGTATGAAATGGGTTAGGTCATTCTGGATCTAGGCTCAGATGCCAACGTACTGCCTAAGCAGACTCGAGAGTGCATGGGTAAGCCTACACTACAATGGTCCCCAATCCAACTGCCAATGGAAAATTAGCGGAAGGTGCTTCCCATGGGAAGGCTGCAAGGAGTTATGGTATACCTTGACAATGCAAGTACTTGAAAATTTTTTGAAGTTATTTAGCTTGTGGATGAAAGTATGCCCTATCCTATGCTATTAAGAATCGACTGGGCCACCAATATGAATGGGGTTATTAATTTAAAGAAGTGGACAATGGTATTTGAAACAAAGTTGCTCTGCGTAGTCATTCCACTAGATCCAGCTGAAGGACTCCGCTGTATTGAACCTGTGTGCAACAAAGAGAGTGACGATGAATTAGATGGTATCTACAGAATAGCTGCACAAATGAAAAAATGGGGCAAGAAAAAGAAGGATAGAAGAATATCACGAGTCTATGTAGAATCTTGCACCACTAATTTAGACATAAAAGATGAGCAGTGGTGTAATAGGTTGAATGGAGTAACTACTCTACGCTACAATATGATGAATAAATCTTTGTACTTTGTAAGGGACCAGGATCCTGAATCACCGACATATCATGGGCTAACGAAAATAGATGAATTCCTAACCAAATTCAAAATCGCAGTACCAGAGCACCTACGGTTTGATGCATTGAGATGGGCATTGCGTGTGATGCCTACGCAGTGGTGGGGAACACACAAGGGCACTTTCAACAATTGGTGCGCTTGTAGGCGAATGATGAAGATTAGATTTTGGAAGCTAGAACTACGCATAACGGAGAAATATGATGGACGTGATGACCGGCGCATGCACCTTACCAAATGGATCAAAGCCTATGGGGAGGAACCTCAGCCAGATTGGGTGCACTTATTTTACCTCACCCTAGATGTCATTCCCAGAAACTGGTATACTGAAGCAGAGCTTTGACATAACATAGGCGAGTGGGATATCTTGTGCACAGGGTTTTTGTTGACATTTCTCTTTGAATATCAATGGATGTATCCCGTGAACGAGTAATTATAGCTAGTAAAGGCCGCCATTTTCAAGACACCACTGGAACCAGAGGGCATTGTGTAGCCCAATTGGTTGTGACAACTAAGCCAGGCTCTTGAATGCTATAATGTTCAGGTCGAAGATGATGAGGATGATCCACGAAACATCAACATTCCAGAATCATAGGGGAGCCATGAGGTGCGTGGACCCGAAGTTCAAGATCCAAATATCATGGGCCCATTGAAAATGAGACAAGTCAACATTAGAACCGAAGAAGAATCGAAGTATGCAATGCTTAGGGACTACTGGGATGACACCACAGTGGAGAAGGTCGTCGAACTACTCTGTGAATATCAAGATTTATTCCGAACCAAAATCACAGAGCTAAAAAGGATCCTAGGAGACCTGGGAATAATGAAGGTAACGTTGAAGCCAGACGCGAAACCAGTTAAGTAGTGACCCTAACGATCGAACCCAAAATATAAAGCAAAGGTCTGTGAAGAATTGGACAAGATGTTGGCAGTAGGAATCATTGAACCAATTGAGGAATCTGAATGGGTAAGTCCAATGGTTGTGCAGGAGAAGAAATAGAAGGGTGAGAATCATATCTACGTGGATCTTAGGAAGCTCAATGATGCCTGTGTTAATGATCCATTTCCAACTCCATTTACAGATGAGGTACTGGAAGAGGAATGGTTTTTGGCCAGATTCCATCAACAAGTAAAGAAATAGTGTGAGAAAGTGTGGCATGATTGCCATATCAAGGTGCGCACCTTCAAGTAGAATGATCTAGTATTTCTCTATGATAGTAAGTTCAAGAAATTCCCTAGCAAACTTCGAATGCATTGGTTGGGACCCTATGTTGTCAAAGAAGTTACTGATGGGGGCATGGTCCATCTTGCCAAACTCAATGCAGACCCCTTCCCGGGCCGTGTGAATGGTAGTCGCCTCAAGCTCTATATAGGCCGGCTGGCTGCCTGACTAACCATTCAAAGGACATTCTCACGACTCTAGCCAGTTGAAAGAGAGCACGGGATGGTAATGCAGTCTGGGGGAAAGAGGCGCGACCTCCATGATATGCATCAATCTGACCCATCACCAAGATTGTGGTCACATGGTACAAAGTACACTATTGCATTGCTAAGAGGAAAGGTGACCGGTCATGTCACTATTCATGACAAGATGTCTGCATTAGGGTGAAAGGGAGTGGGTGGTGGGTAATTATGAGAATGAGTACGGGCCAGATATGGAACAATTTGCAATAGATTTTACACAAGGATGCTAGAACAAGCAAGAACCAATGCATTTGAATTTCGAATCTCATATAAATCACCGAGGGGCATCCACCGGGTGACCTATATGTTACACAAAAATATCGTCACCATGACTATTTGCAGTCAGTATGGATCTATCATCACTTATACTAGCCTCCTAAGCAAGTCTCAGACCTTAGCTCTTCATGTCAAGCTTTGCAAATGAGAGAAAGACATTGAAAATCAATAAAACTTTGGTTCCGCACTTTCTCTCACTTTTGCCTACGGGCCCGCACTCTTTGTTCATATTACCTGCGTATCTGAACGCTCTGTTTGTAAAGGGGTGGATGCGTACCCCTGTAAAAGTAAAAAAGGCGCAAGTTTATTCTAAAAAACTCACTTTGGGTTAAGTTTAGATGTTTCTAGAAGGAATTTTGACGTGGATTGTTCGCTCCAAGGTGGTTCATGCATCCCAAAAGGGAAGGAGCTAATCCCTTGATAGGAGGAGCTATCCCTTTGGAGGAGGGATTTATCCCTTTGAAGGAGGACCTAGTAACTTCCCTCCATTGCACTATAAATTAAGGCATTGGGTCAGTTTCTAGGGAGGTTAGAAGCTGAACATTTTTAGGGTAAATGCTGACGCAATTGGGACTTCCTAGTTAAACTTGAGAGGATAGATCACATACCTTTTGGTTTCATTGGGAAGTGAGTGAAGCTTGTCAAAATAGAGGAGACTTCTTGTCGGACCCTGGGAGGAGCTTGTACAGCATCAAGGCACAGGTTGTAAAGTTCTTCTT
>APFE030341309.1:16278-30117 GCA_000404065.3 Pinus taeda
TATTTTATTAGTTCTTATTATTTATTATTTATTATTAAGGGAGGGATGTTACAAATGGTGGGAGATCTAAATAAATTAAATCAAACAAAAATTAAAAAAACATGGGAAGATTTCTATGGGAGGAGAAATACATAGGAGAAAAAAGGGGATATTCATAGTGACAACAAAACCAACAACAAAAATCTCAGGAGGGAGCATCACTCAAAGGATTCAATCTATGTTGACATGTTTTTACAACAACAAAGGGTGTTTTTCTTTATTTTTGTGTTTCCATCAATTCCTAAGGGGGATAATGTTGGAAATATGTTGTCATTTATGTCAATAGGTGGAAACAGGAGGCACTAGTGTCAAAGAAATGCCTCAAGGAGAAGGTTCTAAGAACACAAGAATGAAAAAATATCAGAATCAATGCAGTGGACTTGGAGCCAGTTTTGGAACACTAAACCATCTCAGAGGTAGATGTAAGCTCCTTAAAAGGCTTCCTAGATAAAAATATAGAGCCAGTCAAAGTTTGGTGACCCAAAGGCCTTCATAGCAGAGTTAAAGATGGCTGGAGTCTTTGGAGCCAAGACCAACGAAGCCTCTAAGCAAGAGATATGGGTAGACGTGGCAGTAATGAGTTGGACCACAAGTAGAGCCCACCCGGTGGGCTCACCCTAGCGGATACACCCCAGAAAAATTGTTTTGGCGCCCAAGTCTAAGCAAGCAAGTAGTAGTCACCTAGATACAACAACTAAGCACTGTCCAATGGTGAGCAAGTAGTGGAGCCCAGAGTACATGCTGGCCCAACAGAGGCAACTTGGAGGGTGAAGACCAAAAGCTTGTGTAGCGTGCACACAACTAAGCATCAAGAGTAAAGGGTCAGGTTGTGTGCCAACTTTATGATGGCACTGAAGACAACCCTTTAGATGGGCTTTGTAGTCATGAGAAGTGGTTTCCTGCATAGTTGATCGTGCAAATCAATGACAAAGAGCTACTCCCGGGACACTCCTACCAAAACCACAATCCACTTGGGAGGGGTGTCGAGGAAAAAAGGCTTGAAATCGATAGTTTTTTAGAAAAAACAAACTATAAAGGAAAATGGTCACAAAATAGGCTTCATAGGACCTTCTATCTCCTCTCCGACAACAAGACAAGTGGCATCATATGATTGGCCTAGACGGTAGCAAATGACGATGTCAGCATGGACACATGGCAGGTGGATTCAACATTTTTGGGCACCCAAGTGGCCTTTTTCTAAATTACATGTGTCACCACTCATAAGTTGACACGTGGCAGGAGTGTTGTCATGGTGACATCATCCTGACAGGATGGGCCCGAAAGATTTAAAATGGTGCACAAGAGTTATTGTCGAATGGCGGGTGTCAAGACAAGTTAGCAGTTGATAGATTGGAACTGACAACTCATCCCATAGGCTTTACCTCGGAAAGATTATCTCGTAGGATAACTTAGTAAAAGTGCCAAGCAGCAGACACGAGACCTCAATGGCACAATGACAACCAATCAAAGAAGTGTTGGGCAGTCCCCACAGGACATGTAAGCCTGGAGGTATGACCTTGGTGAGTGAATTATGGTGCACACAAATGAATTCATCAGGAATATAGTAGGGGCTACGGGCTAAGCGCCCCCACATGGCCCTATGCCATAGGTAGAAACCAAGGGCACAAAGGAAATAAAGAGTCGTAGAGGCTCCAGAAGTCACTAAATTCCAGCTCCATAAATTTATTCGTGTATAAACAAAGGGGTAGGGGGATAGGAAGCTCCAATATTTAGGATGATGGGTGGTGTTAGGGTCCTATAATTTATCGGATCTCAAGGTGATTGATTATTTTATCTCAGAAATATTATATTGTAAATAATTTTCAATATGCAAATGATTTCCAAATAAAAGAAAATAGAATAACAATGAAAAGAGGGTATGAAAAAAAAAAAAAAGAGGAAAACAAAAAATAATAAAAGATAGAACCCCATCAAAAGAAAGAAAAACAAAAAGAAATAATACTGAAAGGGTTGCAAATCTAAATTCCACTACCGATAGATAGTTCTCTTATCATTGATAAATAAAGGTTATGTGCAACTTGTTTAAAATGCCACAATGACTACTTATTTGTTGAAACATACAATATAATCATGGTTAAACATGTTTAAATTTCTGTATATTAGACTAGAGAATAAATATTTGCAAAACAGTTTAATCTTGGTAAATCAATAGTTAGGTAGAAAATGACATTAATTCAATTGTTTAATCTAAATCAATAGGAGAAATAAGTGATAGGATTTAGATAGTTTTTCATTTTTCATAAAAGAAAATAATATGGGTTTGCTAGTCTAAGTGCACCCCTTGAGAAGAATAAAATGTTAGTTTAGTTAAAGGGTAGGTAGAAATAGTTGGTTTTATAAATATGCTTATGTTCCCTTTACCCTAAGTTTTAGTGAAATTATAAAAAGCAAAAGGCACAATGGGGATAAAGTGTTTTTGCATGTTTTATATTTCAAAGCTTTATCCTAAGTTTAAAAAGCAAGAAATTAAAAGGCGCATATAGAAAAAACTTGTTATGTCATATATGGTTAAAGGGAGTTGTTGTGAGAACATTGATATTCTCCACCCCTCGCTGTCCATGACACTCATTTGTTTCCAGCCCCCCCTCTCCATCCTACCTTTACCGGTAGGGGGGGTCCGAAAAGGTAGTTTTTCGCACCAGGCCCCATCCATATGTGTCACCTTCTCCTTATTTTGCACCCCCACCCGTCCCCCTTGCAATACCGCTTACCACCCTCTCCCCCCTCCAAAACCACCTTCCCCTCATCTGCACAATCATGTGCCTCCCCTGATACCTCCGCCACTCATCTCCCACCACGTTGCATAATCATTGCCTAATTAAATAATTTCCTGGTAGAATTACCATTGGGCATTTAATTTGTTTTCCGCGGGTAACTGTTTAGCCTTTAACTGTCCAGCGCCACCTCCAACGGAACTTCCCATCTTTTCTTAAAAGCCTTGAACCATCTTCACTTGTCCCTTTCACTACTCATTCTCCATAACTCCCAAGTCCTACTAAGCGATCATTTTCAAAGCATTTGTTGAACCTGCCTGATCGAATTCTCAACGCTTTCTCTCCTTTTTCCCTGACGGATCATAATCTCAAACTCTTCCCGGTAAGCCTTTCCTTTAATCATTGTTAATTGTTCACTGATGTAATCATGCCTCCAAAGGGAAAGAGACAGGAGAATCCTATTAATACATTAATCCCTCCATCCATAGACTTAGATCACATTCCTTTAGCTGATAAGGATTATAGGATCAGTGAAACACAGTGCAATTGTGAATTTTTGGAGCTCTACTGTTGGCTGGAGGACAAACATGCCAACAAAACTGATGAAATTGAATTCTGGGAGTCCAATCTTCCTCATTATATTTTCCCTCTGACTTTCCATGCCCCTGAATTCACCAGAAAATCCCAGGCTTGTTATGTTCCTAGCCAACGAGTTGTTATGACCCCATATGGTGACATCTTGTTTACCATTACTATCCAATCTATAAACCAAATGATGTTAGCCCCCTCTGTGGAAAATAATGCCCCATTTTCCTTAGAAGCCCTCACCCAACTTTATAAGATACCAGAAAATGCCCAATTACCAAAGAAGAACCCTCCATAGCCTTCCTCAATCTTCCCTGGTCAAGCTAAACAAATTATAACCATAATTTCATATATTTTGGGTTATTATTCTGATCAGTGGGTAGATGAACCCATTTTAAGCTTCGTTTCCATCTTTTCCACATACAACAAACCATTCATTTTGTTTAATTTCAGTCAATTCTTGGTTGATATCATCCATGAGAAGTTTCTGAAATTTCTAACAAAGCAAGTATTTAATTACACTTCAATTTTAATTTACATGTTTCTTTATTATCAAGCAGACATATTTAGTTTTGCAATGCAGAAGCTAGATGATGAGGGAAACCAGCAACCTGTAATATTTTGGACTTCATTGGTCATGAAAGAGCAGCAAGAATTCTCATACAAATAGTTCATTGAAGAGTTTGTCCACCCAGCTATGAATGTTTTAAAAAATTCTTCACAGCCCAGAATCAGTGAAGACATTAAAAGGGTTCTTCATTTGATAGATCGGGCCAAGACTAGAGATTGGTATTTATACCAAAAATATATATAAATCAGAGTTTATGGATGCAAATTAGCACCATATAGACTCCAAAAATACCTCCCCATGAGTATTTTTTCCTAGACTACATCAAACAAATGTTAAATTCAAATGATATTCACTTTGCAGTGGCAAAGAAGAAGTATGAGTTTCGCATAAAGACACATGTGGGTCCCTTCATATGCAATACCAGGTCAATAGGAGAAGAAGCATACAAACTTCTTAAAGAAATGAAATTTAGCCTGAGTTTTACATGGTCTTATGACCCTTGGGGTATTATTTGCAATCTAAGAGTAGAAAATAAAACTACTCCCTATATCCATACCTCAAGGCCTGAGATAGAAAAGTATGGAAATAAGTTGGAGTGGGACAAGAATAATTTATAGGATGCTGAAGAACAACTGTTTTCTACTTCAAATTTACAGACTTCCACTCCTTAGGAGAAAACAAGTAAAATACACAAAGAGGAGGGATCATCATCAACAATAGGTAGTGAGGCTAAGGAGTTCAGGATCAGTTACAGGAAAAGGGAAAAATTGACTCCTAGGATAGATATTGAAAAGGAGATAGAAGATCATGCTGCAATCATAATTAAAGACTCACCACCAACAAGCAGCAAACTTGTTACCTCTCCTATTGGAATTTCAACATCACATGGTCAAAAGGAAACATAGTTAGATTCACAGAATGTCCAAGGAGAGAAGGAAAATAGTGTTTTTGATAGGTACGAGAGATTAAACTTAAGAATGAGATTCTTAATAACAATACCTCCAATCAGTTTTGGAAGAAGACTTCTAGTTCACAAAGCAGATTGTTATCAGTTTTTGACACAGAGAAGGGAAAGATGCAGATGACCTTCCTTGAGGCCTAGATTCCACATCCAAAGACATCAGTAGATTACAAGAGTACTACTTTTGAATTCAGAACCAAAGATATCCATCCATTGATCAAATGGATATGCATAAATAGACTCGTGAGATGATTTCTTCTACATCAACTAATACTGCTATGTCATTGTTTAAGCTACAGGTTTCATATGCCAACATTTAGTCTCAGTTGAAAATGGAAAAGGTATCCTCCTTAGCAAAGGACAATAGGATCAAATCTTTGGAATATTTAGTAGTCAATGTAGGATATGATCCTAAAGATATAAATATTGCAGAGGAGATCATCAAGAAGAAAAATCTAGATATTGCAGCTTTGAGAAAGTAGCTGAAGCTTCCAACCACAAAGGATCCCTTAACTAAAGACATTTAATAAAATGAGACACAAAAGGATGACATGACGAAGCTAATCATAGAGCATAATATAAAGATCATATATATAGAGGCAGAAATGGAAAAGATGATAAAAGAGAAAGAACATAGTCATAAGATGACCATAGTCCCCTTGGATGCCATACCCATCACTCAGCTCCCAGCAATAGGAACAACAACTGCAACCACCTGTTCAACTCAAACTATAAGTGCTGAACATGTGACAAAGACACCGGAGAACATGTCAATCCAGTCAGAAGAAATCAAGACATTGCATGGGAAGCTCAAATCTGTAGAGGAATAGAAATCCAGAACTGAAGCTTCTCGTCTAGTTGAAGCGTAGAAGTCACAGAGATTGTTGGAGAGATTGCAGAAGGTGGAAAAGGATACATCAATTAGTCAGACCTTGGCCCAAGCCAAGGAAACCATTTGGATGGGTATTCTCGACTCTATGAATGAGATTTGGCCATGTATCCAAATCATTTTTGAACAGAAAGAGTTGATAGAAAAGGCCACATAAACCATTGTTCAGGTACGGGAAAAGTTAGAAGATATACCCACAAAAGCCTCCAATATTATCAGATTCCTGAATTCAAAGACTAAATATGAACTTGAAGAATTAGGAATTAGTGACAAGACTACCACCATCTTGGAAGTCAAGAAACTTTTGACTAAAAGAAACCTCATTGATCAATTAGAAGAAAGGTGTGAGACACTAGAGCTAGGAGTGAATAGGTTTTGCAACATAATTAAAGCATTAATCCAGAAAGGGATGCCCATCATATATGTGATTAATGATAAATTGATAACTCAAGAATATTATATTCTGAAGATGAAGGAAGTGGCCAAAAGCAACATCCAATTCAGTGGGATAAAAGGTAGTATGAAAACAAGAGCATTTCTAGAAACCATGGCAAATGACTTCTATATCTAGAATGAAGTAAAACATGTCTTCTCAGTAAAACCAACATTTGTCAAATATACTGAAGTTGATGAGATTTACTGGATGGTAATTAAATTAACCATACCAGATGAAAAAAGGTGGGAATAATTATGTGATTTACTGGATTAAAGGGTAATTCGAATGCAGTAAAACAACAACCAACAAAACAGCGAGCACATCATCGCAACACAGTTTTGAGGTTGATTCATCAACTGAATCCACCAAAACAGAGCCACCTCTTCATGCAGCTATCTACCTCACCTATCTTTCTACTAAAGATAAATTTTATTGTTTAGAATTATGCTAATAATACAGTGTCGATTGAGACAACGATTTTGTAATTACTTTGTAATTATTTGTATACATACTTCACAATTTGAAGTATTAAGGGTTGGTTTTTTAATATAATTTTCCTCTACACATTTTCACAGGATTCATGTGGTGTACAAAATGGTGATGTTTTTCTTCAGTTTATGTGTTTGATCATTGTTTTATTTCTCTGTTACTTCTAAAAATCTTAATTACTTAACAGAAACTGTGATGAATAGAATATGTTATTTAGAGCACCCTATTCTGGCTGTTAGTAATTTATATGTTTTTTTTCTGAGGTCAAATTAAGGAATTCTTCATTGCTCCTTAATTTCTACTGAATCTTACATTTATGATATTTCAAAATCCATTTAATATTCTAAAAGATCCAAATAGTACAACCTATCTTGCCCAGTGAAATTCCTCTAAAATTTGATGCAAATCCAGTTAATATTTAGACTCCATAACCCAATGGAATTTTAGTAATTTAATCAACCAAAAAATCCAATCAAAACAATCAATACAGTAACAACTAGCCTAAAATTCACATCAAACATAGCTAAATTTTATAGAGAGATCCCTCTATGAAGCTGGTAGGGCTAGATCCCAGCTTCCAAAGTGGTTTTGATGCTATCCTATGTGTTTACTCCCTCAACCTCAAAAATACAGAACAACAACATAGTGGCGACCATACTGGGGAAGGATACTTATCAAATTCAAAAATCCTTATGCCCTGGTAATCAATTAGTATTTCAAGTATTTAAATCTCTTATATCACAATGAAATACATGATCTGAGGTTGTAATATGTATATATTTTAGCGTGTTATTAATTTTGATTTTATTAAGTTGTATGATAAGTTTTCAATAGATCTGGCTCCTAACTTTTTTTCACTAGAGCTTACTCAGATCCCAACACCGCTGAAATTTTAGATAATCCAGAGAAATTAGTGAGAAAGAAAAGTCTTACAAAGAGTCAGGGTAGTAATAGTCCTTTGTCTAGGTTCAATTCTCTTCTTGAGAACAATCCTTTGTCAAGGTCTAACTCTCTTCCTAAGAAGTTTGAAACTATTCAAGATATAGAGTTTCATTTGCCTTTTCCAGAATAGTATGTTTAGGACAAAATATGAGAGCTTTGTAGATCAGAATGTCATTGATAAATATTTTTTGTGACCATATAGACCCAAACTCAGCCCCCTGAATTAGATCCTGATCTAGAATACCTACAACAATTTGATAAATTACAGGATCTAGTTTCGGTTTTGAACCAAGCCATTGATGAAGCTTATATGCAACAATTTATTGAATTTTCAGCTTTAACAGTTGTAACAACTTCTTTTTCTGCCCAATCTTCCCAATCTGTTAATCTACAACCCCCTAGTCCTACTCATTCTATAGTCTCTACTTTTTCACCTGTAATATCTCAGACTATTGTTCCAACTATCCCTGTAGTTATCACAACTACACCTTCTACAAGTCCATCTTCCAGTCAGATTCTCACACCATCTATGGTAGGTAGGTATGCACCTTTGGTGTTACCAAGCTAGCTAAATGCCATGCTATAGATTATCAATCCAAAACTCTAAAATTTGATAGCATTGGTTCTCATACTGCTCAACAACATGTCGATAGAATGAATGATGTTTTTGACCTTTAGGAAGTATACGAGGCTGATGTAAAATGAGATTGTTTTCTCAAAGTTTAGGAGGTTGATCTGATATTGATCATAAACTAAACTGAAGTAGAATTGATTATTTGCCAATAGTGAATTGATCATTAACCTTAAGTGTTGAATGTGGAAGACTGAAGGAAAGCAGTTGATTTAATACTTAATCAAGAACATAAGAAACATAATTAAACATGAATTTGTAGCCAAATAGAGATACAAGACAACAAACATTGATTATGGTGTTCATCCCTGATGGACTACGTCTCCAGGTCCGCTTTCAAGATGGTCATTTGTTTTATTAGAATTGATCGAAAGATGTCTTTTACACAACAAAAAAACAAAATTGAATGTGCACACAACCACTTTTGGTCTATGTCAATAGAAATATCTCTCTCCTAGATTTCCAACGCCTATCTCAGTTCCCAATTCCGCCTCTGGACGACCAAGATACACTGAAAACAAGAATTGCCTCTCTAGCTCAACATCTACATACAAGTCTCAAAACCACTCTAATTTTCTTCTCCATGAAAAAAATGATGAATTTATAAGTTCTCAGGTTCTTTCGAGGCCCTGTTGGCTAAAGATGGCATGTATGGGTTACATTGAATGTTGAGGTTTATGGTCTTGTCACTTTGTGACACTTAAGGACCTAGTCACATGGTGGTTGGATTAAAATAGCACAAACTGCATCCAAAAACGCAAAACAGACTTTGGATATGCATTATTTCGTTGGCGGTCAACTGACAGCGCGAAAAGCCTAAAACGTTAGCATGTGACTGATGCGGTCTAGCCTCAGGCTGCCACCCAAGTGGCTTATCCCCAATGGTTCTGGTCTGCGAGAGGTGACTATGCATGTGACAACGCACACTTCCAACAGTTGCGGCTCCATTTGACGGCTTACCCTTGACGGTAACGAAAAGGTTAACAACTCGTTGACATGCTCACAAACCTCTAACAACTTCTGTGCTGTTAGTTCCATTGCTACGATTACTGCCATCTCAGAGTTCACATGCCACTCTGACACAATTTTGTTGTGGTTAACACTAGTGGTTAGGGATTGTGTAAACATTTATTTGCATTTGTTTTTATAACATGGTCCGAAAGTGGGTTTTTTGTATAGGTTTTGTAATGTAGGTTTATTACATAGTGTTTGCATTAGAGCTAGCTCTTAGGATTATGCCCTTAGATTTAGTACTAGGTCTTAGGTTTAGGAACTTAACCTTAAACGTAGGTAATTTACACCTTAATTACATCACCATAGTAAAACCATTACAATCACTTTGTCACAATGACATTCCACCATGAAAACTTTAACCAACACCGAAAACTAAAGAACACTGGCGAATATGACGAAGCTGAAGATGACCTGAACTCTCTGGATACATTGGATTGAGAAGATCCTCTTGGATCATAAGTGATGTCAAAAAATGGTTTAAGAGTTTACCTGCAGGAAGTATAGCCAACCTTGATGCATTCCATCAAACTTTCTTATCTAGATGGGAAATCAAGAAAAATCCACTTCAACTCCTGAATGAATACAAAAGACTGCAAATAAAGCCCAATGAAACTATGGAGGAATATTGTGAACAATTTAACATTGTTTACAATGAAATTCCTACAGACATCAAACCCTCCCTTGGCGTAGCTTTAATTCATTTTCTTGATGGTTTTGATGTAGACATGGAGTATCAACTTAGAGAGAGAGACCCTGCAACTTTAGAATAAATGCAAGCCAATGTGATAAAAGTTGAAGCTAACATCTTAGCCAAAAAGGCCAAACTGAAATATGAAAGCAATGTTACCATTAAAGAAGAGGCTCCCACTTCCACCTTTGATCACAAAATAGATAACCTAGTGAGGGTAGTGGAAAAAATGATGCAAAGAGTAAACATAAATGATCAAGCTCAAATGAGAGAAAATCAAACTGCTCCTAAAAATAGGAACCAAAACTTCAGAAGAATGTTCCCCAAATCAAACATTGAGAACAAAAGGGTCCATACCAGCAAGTCCAGCCTCCTTTTCAGGAAAACTATACTGATGATGAGGGTAATATTTTTGAAGATTTAGATGACAGTCAAATAAATTTGATGGGTATAAATGATGATGAAATTGTTTTTCTCACTCAAGAGGAGCAAGAACTTTTCCTCCTAACTCAAACCGAACTTGACTCTGAGGAATCATATGAATATAAATAAGGTTTTGAGAATTCCATTATGGAAGTTCATAGGGAGTATAACCTTAGGAGCAAAAAGAATTCAGACACTCTCAACAATAAGAACTATGAGAATCCTGCTAAAAATTCCTCTGAAACTGATGCTAGGAAGACTACAGACAATTCTCCTAAGAAGATTGTTGATAATGCTGACAAAAAGAAAGTAGAAACTCCTGTACAAAAGATAGTTCATAGTGTTTCCAAAACTACTCAAATTGATATCCCAACCACAAGTCAGCGAAAAGAGCCTATAACAAAAGAAATTATAGATCAATCCAATCTTCCCAACCTGATTAAAATTCAAACATCATTCAAAATTGAGGATGAATTAGAAAAATTGAAAATTCTTATTCCCCTAATAGATTTAATGAACAAAAATATGTACAGAACTCAAGTGATGAAGGCTCTAAACATAGGGGAAAACACATACTCTGTTAATTTGAATGATGACCAGCCTGAACTCTTATTTGGGCCAGAAGTTGAGGGAAAACCACAGGAAGGGGTGTTCCTCCATTCTATGTTAGCCTAAATATTCATGATAAGATTCTCCATAATGCTATGTTAGATTCAGGTGCTTCCCACAATTTAATGCCTAAAGTTGTTATGGAAAAGCTAGGACTTGATATTACCAAACCTTAAAAGGACTTATATTCCTTTGATTCCAAAAAAGTAAGATGTCAAGGTCTCATCAAAGACATGTGTGTTAATTTAGCTCAAATCCCAGCCAAAAGTCTAGTAATGGACATAGTGCTTACATATATTCCCCCTAAGTATGGCATGTTGTTTTCATGCTCACGGGGAGAAAAATTACAAGGGACCCTACAGATGGATATGACCTTTGCCACCATACCAGTTTTTGGTCAGCAAAGAAGATTATATAGGGAAACTTTGATGAAATTCATGGTGAGTAATCAAGAGAAGCTTCACAACTATCCTCTTTACTTTGTCCACTCAAATTTAGACTCTTTCATTATTTATAATGATGGAGACATCGACACTTAGGTGATCAAAGAAGAAACTAAGATTTCTAAAACAGATCCAAACCAAACATTAGAAGTTGAACAAAACACTCTTCCTGAACCTCTTTGGAACATGAGATTTGTTAGCTCTTGTAGCAAAGATGGTTTTGGAGCAAGAGTGTGGGTTGCAAACATAGGAAACAATCGTGATGAAGGTCATTCATACAAGCTCGACTTTCAATGTACAAACAACATAGCCGAGTATGAGGCCCTTATATTAGGATTGCAATTGTTGAAAAAATTAGGTGCCAAGAGAATATCCATTCAAGGGGATGTTGAGTTAATTGTAAAACAAATCAAAGGAGAGTATTCAGCTAAACACCATAGATTGAGAGGATACAGAAATGTTGTGCTTGACTTTCTAGAGAGTTTTGTGGAATATGACCTTTCTGCAATTCCTAGAAATCAAAATATCCTTAATAGTATGTCTTTTTCAGCCAGTTCCTATAAAATGCCTTATCCTAATCAACAATATACAGTGGAAGTGAAACATCGACCGGCTATACCAGATAATATTAAGTATTGGCAGGTGTTTGGTAGTGATAAAAAGTTGAAAGTTTTCTGCAATCTAAGGATGAATTTGAAGATGATAGTATAGACTTGGAATATAAATTAGAAAATCAAATAGTTATACATTCTAATCTAGAAAGCCAGTTAGGAAACTCAGATGTAAATATACACATAAATATATTAGAATTTTTTGAGATAGATCTAGAAAAAGAAGAGGTTGAAACACTTCAGTTAAAGGAGAATTTTTTACCTAGAGGTCTAGTTCCACTAGAACAATTATTTGATTTCAATCATGTGGCTGAAAAGCCTATGATTGAGCCCAGAGGAGAAGCAACCAAAGAATGCAATATAGACAGTGAAAAAGATCCTAAAATCATAAAATTGTCTAAATCACTCCCTACTACTGCAAAAAAAAAAAAAAAATACATTGCTTTATTCAAGGAATTCAATGATGTTTTTGCTTGGAGCTATGAAGATCTAAAAACCTATGATATAGATATTATAAAACATAAAATTCCAGTTAAAGAGGATCATAAACCATTTAAACAAAAACTTCAGAGAATAAATATAGTGTTGATGCCTTTAATTGAGAAAGAAATTAAAAGAATGTATGACTCTAAAATCATAGTCCCTCTTAGATACTCTAAATGGATTTCCAACATAGTGCCAACTAGGAATAAAATAGGTGAAATCAGATTATGTATAGATTTTAGAAACCTTAATAAAGTTTCCTTAAAGGACAACTACCCTTTACCAAAAATGGATCATATTTTATAGAAGGTAGCTCGATCTTCTAGGATTTCTTTATTAGATGGTTTCTCAGGCTACAATCAGGGTTTAGCTCACCCTGATGATCAAGATAAAACAACCTCTACTACTCCATGGGGTACCTTCATGTATGTGAAGATGCCTTTTGGGTTAATGAATGTTGAAGCCACATTTCAAAGAGCAATGGATATTGCCTTTGCTGATGAAATTGGAAGGTGTATTGTGATCTATCTAGATGAAATTAATGTTTATTCTAAATGTGATGAAGAACATTTGTTACATCTAAGAAGAGTATTTAAGAAATGCAGAAGGTTTGGAATTTCACTGAATCCTAAGAAAACACTTTTTGGCCTTGAAGAGGGAAATGTTGGCATTATGATACATATGTTGTACTTGATGGCAACCCACTCATCTCAGATGATAAATTATAGTGCAGAAAAGTTCACGCACTTTCATGAAGATAAAAGTTTATTTCATGTAGAGAAAAGTTCACGCGCTTTTATGCGGAGAAAAGTTTATTTCATGTGGAGAAAATTTTATTTCATGTGTAGAAAAAGTTCATGCACTTTTATGCGGAGAAAAGTTTATTTCATGTAGAAAAGAAAAAGTTCACGCACTTTTATGTGGAGAAAAAGTTTATTTCATGTGGAGAAAATTTCACGCACTTTTATGTGGAGAAAAATTTTATTTCATGTGGAGAAAATTTCACGCACTTTCATGGTTGGTTCATGGTATTGGTCCGACAGTTTTTTGATCCTATGGTTTTGGTCCGTGGTATTGCATCCAAAAGTGTTGATCCCAAGTATTGGGTTCATGGTATTGTGTTATTATGGTTTTGGACCGTGGTATTGTGAAAGGCCTAAGACTATAAAGGGGAAGGAGATCATTTGGCAAAGCATCATCTGAATTGTTATTGAATATCTGATAAAGTGCTAGATCTGGAATACTGTGATTGGGTTATGGTGCAGATCTGGATCTAAATAAAGAAGGAAC
>APFE030341309.1:30724-133848 GCA_000404065.3 Pinus taeda
ATATGGGACAAGATTGTTTTGAGCTATGAAGGAGATGATCAGGTAAAACAAGCAAAACTTCAAACCCTCAGGATTCAGGATGAAAATCTCAAGATGTATAATGATGAAAGTGTGGCTAATTATTTTCTTCGTGTAGATGAGATTGTTAATTGTATGAAAAACTTGGGTGAAGAAATAAAAGAGTCTGTTGTGGTTGAAAAAGTTCTAAGATCTTTGTCCTCTAGATTTGAATCTAAAGTTTATGCTATAGAAGAAAAGGAGAATCTACAAAACCTTAAAATGTCTCAGCTGCACGGAATTCTAACTGCTTATGAAATGAGGAAAGGAGGTCCACCAGACAGGAGAGTAGCTACCTTCAAGGCTTCAGGAAAAGGAGAGTACTATGAGTCAAGACACGTGTCAGAAGAAGAAGAAGAATCAAATTTTGTCAGAAATCTTCAACGAGGTACTGGAAGATTCAGAGGTAAGTTACCTTGCAAATGTTTTGCTTATGGAAGAGTAGGTCACTATGCTGCCAAATGTCCTCATAAGGATAAGATTGACAAGGGGAAGGAACCTATTAGATGGAACAAGAAACAGAATCCAAATAAGAAAAGCTATTACACTCATGAAGATAGTGATGGACTATCAAATAGCGATGAAGATGAACGAGGTAATCACTATAAACTTTTAATGGCCTTTGAAGATGATGATTACATGGATGTTATAGATGTAGATGGATTTTATGAAGAGATTTCTAGACTCAAAACATGTTTAGAAGAAAGGAATGTGATCATTGATACTCTGCAATGTCAACTTGATGAAAAGGAAAAATCTCTTGAGAAGTTAGAAAGTGAAATTGTTGGCCTTAGAAAAGAAATTGAGAAAACAAAGGCCCTTAATCTCAAATTTGTTAAAGGATCTGAAACTCTGGATGAGATTATCAATGTGCAGCGTTCCCCTCTAATCAAGACACGTCTGGGGTATAATGGAGAAGCATTTCAAGCTTCCACCTCCAAAAGTTATCTTGATGCAGCAAGAAGGAGTGAGCAAAGGCCTAATAGAAATCATCAGGTAAATCAAGGACAGTCTTACTCAAGAACAAACAAAGACTATCAAGAAAATCGGGTGCATGCTACCTTAAGGACAAACAGAACCTACAACTAGCCACAGGTAAAATCTTCCCAATTTTCTTCAAGAATGGATGTCAGTAGAAACTACAATCAGTTGGATGATAATCGCAGGAATTTCTTCAATGGCCAATGTTTCTCTTGCCATAACTTTGGTCACAAAGTAGCTCAATGTGTTGCCTATAAGACAATCATGACTAGAGAAGCTCAAAAACAAAGAAGTATGCCTGCAATCACGGAGAGGACCTATAACAAATTTTCCACCCTTGAAAATGAAATTGACTGTTCCATTTGTAATAATTTTGGTCATGAAGATTCTGAATGAAGGAGTAGCTTTTGGAAGACAACTAAGAAGGAACAAACCTCAAGTGCCAAAACATGGAGAATGAAGGAACCGCAACCAGAAAGATGTGGGATAGCTTTATATGCAGAAGGAAGGGAAAATCAATGGTACATCGACAACGGATGTTCGAAGCATATGACAGGTGATAAAGAAAAACTTGAATCATATACTGCTTTAGAAAAGGGAAAGAAAGTTTCTTTTGGAAATGATACGCCTGCAGCCATAAAAGGAAAAGGCATTGCTCAGTTGAAAGAAAAGGTCAAAGCTGGAAATGTTTTGCATGTTGATGGCTTGAAGCATAATCTATTGGGTGTCAGTCAGATGTGCGATAATGGAACCAAGGTAATATTTCGATCAGATGGGTGTAGTGTTCGTGATCTTGATACCTGAAGAACAATACTCAAAGGCAGAAGAACTCCAAAAAATCTATACATATTTGAAGAAGGAGAACATCAATGTTATTTGAGTAAAAATGATGAACACTGGTTATGGCACCGGAGGTTGGGGCATCTAAGCTTTTCACAAATAAGGAAAGCATGCAAATACCAGGCAGTTCGTGGTCTTCCAGACATCAGAATTCTAGACAACACCATATGCAAATCATGTCAGTTTGGGAAGCAAACTAGAACTAACTTCCCTAAGAAGGAAGGATCTGCCAGCAGGCCTCTTGAGCTAGTCCATACAGATGTATGTGGTCCATTTAGGACAAGGCCACCTCGAGGAGAAGACTACTTTATATTATTCATTGACAACTTCTCCAGGATGGTTTGGTTAGGACTTATGAAACACAAGGACGAAGCATTCGAAAAATTTCAATCCTTCAAAGCCTTGGTTGAAAATGAATCAAATTACAAAATCAAGTGCCTCAGGTCCGACAGAGGTGGGGAGTTTACCTCAAATGAATTTTTTGATTTTTGTGAAGAAAATGGAATAAGAAGGGAATTCTCTACAGCTAGGACTCCTCAACAAAATGGAGTGGTGGAAAGGATAAACAGAAGAGTCCAACAAATGGCTCGTGCTATGCTTGATGAGTCTGGAACTCCCGCAACTTTCTGGGGTGAAGCTGCATTTGCTGCGGTTGTTATTCTCAACAAAACAAATGTCCGAGTAAACAACACTCAAACTCCTCACGAGCTCTGGTATGGTGAGACTCCTTCGGTAAAGCATTTCAAAATTTTTGGAAGCAAATGCTATATTAAGAATACTGATGAACAACTTGGCAAACTTGAACCTAGAGCAGATGAGGCATTCTCCTTGGTTATTCTCCCCACAGCAAAGCATATAAGTGTTATAATAAAAGACTTGGAAGAATTTTTGACAACATTGATGTTGTGGTTGATGAAAAATGACACATTCCTAGGCAAGTAAATTATGAAAATATCGAAGAGGATGAAGACTACCCTCAAAATCAGATTGATGATGAAGAAGAAATCCATGAAGAAGAAACCGATGAGGAGCCAGAGGAACAAATAAGGATAGAAGAGAAGACTCCTTCCAGGTATGTTCAAAAGAATCATCCAGAATCACAAATTTTGGGGCAAAAGGAGGCATGTGTACAAACAAGAAGAACGATTGGAGAAGCCTCAAGCTATTTGGCATTGCTCTCCTCCACTAAACCACAAAATGTAAAAGAGGCATGCAAAGATGAATGTTGGGTTAAGGCAATGGATGAAGAACTTGAGCAGATCGAAAAGAACAACACTTGGGAGTTGGTCCCTAGACCAAAAGATAAGAATGTCATAGGGACAAAATGGATATTCAAAAATAAGTTAAATGAAAATGGGGAAGTAATTAGAAACAAAGCCAGACTTGTTTGTAAAGGGTATGCTCAACAAGAAGGGAATAGACTTTGAAGAAACCTTTGCTCTTATTGCAAGGCTTGAGGCCATCCGAATGTTCCTTGCTCTCTCAAGCTTTCAAAAGTTCAAAGTTTTTCAAATGGACGTAAAATCAGCCTTTCTAAATGGGGACTTAGAAGAAGAAGTGTACATTGAGCAACCAGATGGTTTCATCCTTGGGAATGATCCAAATCTTGTATGTAGACTGAAAAAGACTCTCTATGGTCTTAAACAGGTTCCGAGGGCTTGGTACTACCGTTTGGACAAATACCTTCATCAACAAGGTTTTTCAAAAGGTTCAGAAGATAGTAATCTTTATATAAAAATTGAAAATGACGAATTGCTAATACTTGTTGTGTATGTAGATGATATTATCTTTGGTAGCAATGAAGAAGCTATGAGTCAAAGATTTGCCGTGGTGATGCAGAAAGAATTCGAAATGTCCTCGCTTGGAGAACTGACATATTTTCTTAGATTGCAAATCCAACAAAATGAAGGCGGTATCTTCTTGTCTCAAACCAAGTACCTCAAGCAGATTCTGAAGAAATATGGCATGGAAGATGCAAAACCAATATGTACTCCCATGGTTACAAGATGCAGTCTTAGTGCAAATGATTAATCAGCAGCAGTACATCAGCCCACCTATGGATCTATGATTGGAAGTCTACTTTATTTGACAAGTACCCGACCAGACATCAAGCATGCAGTGGGAATAGTTGGAAGATTTCAGGCAAACCCAAAGGAAACTCATCTTCAGGCAGTAAAGAGAATCTTCAAGTACCTTCAAGGAACTCAAAACTATGGCTTATGGTATCCTAGAGATACAGATCTCACACTTCATGCTTATACTGATGCAGATCGGGCCGGAAGCGTGGATGACAGGAAGAGCAGAAGTGGTGGTGCATTCTTTATGGGTTCCAGATTAGTATCTTGGTTCAGCAAGAAACATAGTTTGATTGCTTTATCTACAGCTGAAGTGGAATATGTGGCTGCTGCATCTTGTTGCACTCAACTCCTTTGGATGATGCAGACCTTGCAGGATTTCCAAATCACTTGTACACCACCTATCTCTATCTTATGTGATAATACAAGTGCAATCAACATTTCAAAGAATCCTGTCATGCATTCAAAGACCAAGCACATACCGATCAAGTATCACTTTCTCAGGGAACAAGTGCTTGAACAAAAGGTCAAGCTTGAGTATGTTCCTTCTAAGGAACAAGTTGCTGATATACTCACCAAACCATTGCCCAGGGAGACCTTTGAATACCTTAGGCAAAAGCTGGGGGTTGTTGACGCATCATCTTGTTGTTGAATCTCATCTGCTTCAGAGAGTGTTGGTTGTATGCAAGTTTCATATGGGGTATACACGTACATTTGTTGGGTTGCAGATTGGTCAAAGATCGAATGGCACAAGTTCAGGGGGAGCATATATGCATTGTTGGCATTATGGTAGAAGATCTTCATGTTGATCTGAATATTGTTGCAATATGTCTCTATCGGTCATTTATGGTATTTGGTGGACTGTGGATCCGGTTTATCAGGGGGAGCATGTTCAGCAAAGCAAAGGCCTAAACATGTTCTCAGGGGGAGCATAACCCTTTGCCATTGATGTCAAAGGGGGAGAATGACATTGAGGATCTTGTGGTTGCCATCAAGTCCAAAGGGGGAGATTGTTGGCATTATGATTCTGATTGGTACTATGGCACAGGTGTTGTACTTGATGGCAACTCACACTAGTGGCAGATCTTAGTTTAGGCACTCAAAATCATGGAAATTAAGATACCCACAGCTAATCCTAGAAGAAGTTGTGGACCCACAGGTACGCCGACCAAGGAGCGCGGACATGCACGCAAGTTCTCTGTTCAGAAGGTGCGGACCCCAGTTTCACTCTCTCCAATGCATAAAAGCGCGTGCGCGTGGGAATATTCATGAATGGTTCATGGTATTAGTCCAACAGTTTTTAATCTTATGGTTTTGATCCATGGTATTGCATCTAAAAATATTGATCCAAGGTATTGGGTTCATGGTATTGTGTTATTATGGTTTTGGACTGTGGTATTGTGAAAGGCTTACATATAAAAAGAAAAGGAGATCTCTTGGCCATAGACTTGAAAAATTTGAATATTAAGATCTGAAATTTTGGGTGATTGGTTTTTAAGAGCTAGATATAAATCAAGGAGAAATCTTAAGGCAAATCTATTGATAAGTCGTGATCTCTCGGGCGCATGAACAGATCTTTGGATCTGACTGACTATGGCACATTGGATGGCTGTTAATTTGGCCCTAATCAGAACTTCACAGGCGATCCACGCGTAAGTGCGGGGCTACACACCTCAGAAGAAGGCGCAGTGTGAGCGTACGCAGCGCAGAAAAGGGCTCAATGCGAGGTACGCAACACAGGAGAAAGTGCAGTGCGGGCCGCACGCAGTGCTGCAAAAAGAGAAGTGCGAGGTATGCAGTGCGGGAAAAGGCACAATGTGGAGGTACGCTGTCTGTCAAACAGTGAGGGTGCGGACCTGAGAAGAAGTACGCAGAGCAGAAGAACCACCAATGCGGATCTACGCAGTTTAGACTCAGAAGAGTTGCGGATATTCGCAGGCCCTTCTTGGTGAAGTTGTGGACTTATCTTGAAACTTTTGTTGACTATCTTTTATCTATTGCAATAGAATTATGGGTTTAGATTTCTAGTATTACCTTTCTGTTTACAGCATTCTGAAGAGTTGGGTGATTCATTGGTTGATTGTATAAGGAGTTTGGGTGATTTGCATGTACTTGATGACTATTTGATGTCCATGGATCCAGTTTGAAAATTAATGAAAAATGGTCCTTAAAGAAGTAAAAGAGCTAAGGGGGTTGTAGCTCCCTTCGAGGAGAGACTAGAAAATGAGAGAGAGTTGTAGCTCTCTGCAGGTTGCAGCCTGCATATTGGTAAAGGACTGCACCAATACAAAATCATTGTAAAAGAAGTTTCTAATTGAAAGAAGATAGAGACATATTGCAGCTGGTGGTTTTCACCCACATTGGGTTCCACCTTATATCTGGTGTTCTTTGTGTGACTATTTGTTTTTCTTATCTCATGCTCATTATTATATGGTGCTGACATACAAGTAATGATCAATATTGAGGATTAAATAAGCATAATTAGGAAGTCATATTGAAAAGAATTGATAATACTGATCCCCCCCCCCCCCCCCTCTCAGTATTATTTCCAACAGATTATTGGATAGTTTATAGTTTGCTACAGAAACACTCCAGTTTTCTTCAAATCATGTTTGATCGATGTAGAGAGCTACAAATCTCATTAAACTTGAAGAATTTCATATTTGTAGTCCCCTTCTGTGTGCTCTTGGGCCATATAGTATGCAAGGAAGGAGTGTATGTATACCCTATTATGGTTGCGAAAATAGTGAAAATGGAGCCACCCACAAGTGTAAAATAGCTCAGGTCCACCTTGGACCACACATGCTGATACAGGAGGTTTATCCATAATTATGCTATGATTACTACCCCAATGGAGAAGTCACTAAAGAAAGTTGAACGATTCACATGGTCCAAAGAGTGTGATGTTTCCCTCAATGTACTGAAGGAAAAAGTAGAAAGTGCATTGATCTTAGTTTACCCAGACTGAAACAAGAAATTCCATGTCCACAGTGATGGCTCAGGAATTTATTTGGGAGTGGTTCTAGCTCACCCAGGAGAAGGGAACTGTGATCACCCTATATATTTTTCTAGCAAAAAGTTATCAATAGTAGAGAAACATTATACCATGACCGAGCATGAAACACTTGCCATCATATACTTGCTTTAGAAGATCAGACACTACCTTTAGGGGATTCATTCAAGTTTTTCACAGATCACTCTGCTTTGAAGTATCTAGTGAATAATCTTGTACTTGAAGGAAGGATTTCCATATGGCTTCTATTATTCCAAGAATTTACATTTGAGGTAATTTTCAAGCCAAGCTAACTGAATGTGGGAACCGATAACCTCTCTAGGCTAGATTTAGGTGAAAGTGGAGGATCCCTTGATGATCAAACAACGAACATCAATCTATTTAAAATTGAAGTTGTACCAAACTACTTGGAGGATATAACAACATTTCTAGCTACAGGTAATTTCCCAGAGGAATACATAACAATACAATGAAGGCATATGGTCGTCCAGACTGCAAATTATCAATTAATTGTAGGAAAACTATACAAATTGGGCCTTGCTCAAGTGTTGTGTAGTGGTGTCCTCAACCATGAGATATAGGATCTATTATGGGAGTGCCATTTAGGGGTTACATTAGATCATGTTGGCGAAAATCCACTGCAAAGAAAGTGTTACAAGCAAGGATCTACTGTCCAATAGTTTTCAAGGATGTGAAGGAATATGCGAGAAGGTCTGATGTTTGCCAAAGAGTTGGGATATCATCACACCAAGGTAAATGTCCCTTGCACTAGTATGTGCACTGCAGATTTTTGAGAAATGGGAAGTTGAATTTATAAGACCTATCAATTTGTCAGCATGTCACTCCCACGCTAGATATATCATCACCGCCACAAAGTACCTTACCATATGGGTGGAGGCCACACCAGTTAAGGACTATACTACATATTAATGCGACTAGATTTATTTCTGAGAACATCATCTCCAGATTTGGGTGCCCCCAGAGTCTTACTATTGATCAAGGGACCCATTTCATAAATGAATGAATTGCCTCATTACTTTAGAACTTCATGATACAACACCATTGGAGCAACCCATATCATATAACACCATTGGAGCAACCCATATCACCCTCAAGTAAATGGCACGGTGGAGGATTTCAATAAGAATTTGGAAAGGGGCCTCACCAAGATATGCTCAGCCAACACGGATTACAGGGATGAGAGGGTGCCAGTGAATCTATGGGCCTATCGCACAATTGTTAAAATCTTACATAAGTATACACCCTTTTAGCTAGTATATGGATGGGAGGTTGTGGTACCTACCAAATTCGACATTCTAATCCTTTACATTTACACAAGCCACTCATATGACAAAGGAATAGTAAATTATGAAGAGGTTGGAGTAACTTTCGGAACTGAATGAGTCTAGGTTCATGGAAAAATTCCATCAAATAGTCAAAAAGAAGAGGCAAAAGGCATGGCATGACATGCACATTGAGCAGAAATCATTCATGGTAGGAGCACATGTTCTATATGATAGAAATTTCTTGAAGTTTCTAGGGAAGCTACATATCCATTGGTTAGGGCCTTTTGTTATTGTGGAATTGAAGGACTTACATGAAATCTATAATGTCCCAAATGGGGATTTGAACAGTAGATACTAGAAATAAACTTGAACAACAAAATAAACCATAAATAGATGCACAACCAAAAAATAATACAAAAATAGAGGTTGATAAAATCACTGATCCATTTTATTTATCCACTGAAAAGAGTACATCAACATTAAGGAATAGTGGAACCTAAGCTTGCTAAGTAAGTGAAGCAAAACGCAAAAAAAATATCTCTGACCCAACTAATGAATGCCTCTAGCAATGATGTAGATCGCTTGGTGAGAATACTTCTGAAAACCAGCTATGAAAAAACTTCTCTCTCCAACTCCACTAAAGCACTATGATATTTCTGAGTGAAATCTCCTCAAGAGTATTGGGTTTTTGTCCAACAACCACTAGCACACCTGAGGGTTTTCATCTTGGTGATACAAATGAAGTAGAGAACCGGGTTCTCAACCTCTCATACAAGAAGTAATATCAAATCTCATATGTCCTCTATTGGCCTCTTCCTCCTATTTTATAGATTTAATGGACCCCTCTAGAAACTCCTATTTTATTTTTATTTTAATCATGGATCACTTTTCCCTCTTTTGTTTTAGTTAAAATATTATTTTTAATGCAGGAAAAGCGTAAATTGGCCACCATGTCTCCTCATCTAACTGAAACTCATATCTAACCTTCCCTTCACATATATCTTCTCATTCTGGTTCCAACAAGCTATTACACTAAGATGTTTTGTCAAGTATTTCTCTCGAAATTCCACCTTAAGCGTAATTAATTGAGTAAGGCCCAATAATAACTTTGTTTTCTAAAATTTGTTGGAATGTGTCAGAAAGAAAGAAAATTGTGTGGATGAGGGAATATACCAAGACAATGCCATCAAACCTCATAAAAACGTCTCAAAACCCCTCCAAAATCCCCTCAACCCACTGATGACACCAACTTGCACTTGTGACTTATCTGCCCCCAACTCCGAAAGTCCATCCTAACAATGTCATAAGGAACACTAGTGAAAGGAACATTAAACAATCAAGCCTGTGCAACTAGATGGCGTTCTACTACTAGGATGGGTAAACAGTGCATGCCTAAAACCCTTCCAGGGATTAAACAATGTCACTCAAAATTGATTGCATCTCTAAAAGGAGACCATTGGTAGGAGTAGGTAAGAGTTAGTTAGTTTAGTCAATCATTAGTTGCGTCAATTCCTCTATTTAGTAAGTCATTTACATTCTAGTTAGTCCAAAATAAATCTTTTGTCAAGGCTCTTCTCGTTGTCGATGGAGTTCCTCCTCATTGCAATTTCCTGTGGTTGGGGGAGAGTCACACGCATTACGTTTCATTTCCATATTAATTAGGCAATAATTTCCAGTGTCATCTGTAGTTTCTACTAAATATTTCCCATAATACCCATAATAAATTCCTAAGAATCTCCCATCATGATACAATAATTACCCATCAACTCCATCTTTCCTTTTTTAGTTTTGCATCACCTAAGTTAGGTCCATCTCAACCTACAACATTGTTAGCACAATTGAGAATACATAGGGAATGTTATCATAGTAATTAGTTAGGAGGCCTCATTATAAATGTCATGTCGAGCTTTTCTACTTAATCTACATGGAAATGTCGAGTTCTTCAGAGTCTAAAGCCAAGGTTGTAGAATTTCTAAGTTTGCAGTCTATTCCCAATTTCCTTTTTCCCAAGCTCAGATCTAAGCCCCCTGCATCTCATTTCTAAAAACGTCATTCCAAAATGACGAAGACTGTGATATCTATAATAGAGCTTGAATTTAATGAAAGAATCAGGAAAACTTGCCCAGTTTATGGAAAATATGATAAAGAAGTGTTGGTTGATAACGACCTCTCAGAAACCTTCCAATTTCTGGCCCTGAAGTGCAAGGCATATAATGAAATAGTGATGAAGGATGATGGAGGTATATCCATCAAAGTCACAAATGATTCTAAAGGAATTGAAAGTTCAACACTACTAAATTTGAGGAGTTTTGCTATGTTAGGAATGATTGGGGCCGTCATGCAATGCAAGAAGCTACTTATCAGCAGAATGCATGGAGGATCGCTTTGGCTTGATAAGGAATATCTAATTCATGTGATTAACATCCAGAGGCTCACAGGCTTATTGGTGGCTGGAAATGTTGTATCCAGTGCATTGCAGATAGCCTCCAAGTGGGCGAAGAAGACCAAAAATGAAAATTACTACAATAGTTATGACACCTAGAGAGGAGGCAAGGGTGCTCTAATAGAGCCAATCAACATCACTAATATTAAGTTTGCATGTCATATCATTGCAGGTAATTTCATGCGCCATTTTTCCAAGAATGAGTTCACACTTCAGACTGTTTTAGTTGCACAACACTATGTATAGGGCGAACAACTAAACTAGTGGAGTTTAATTGTTCGAGGCCTGCAAGGAAATTTACAAGAGAGCGATCCATTTTGTTTATGGATACCTTTTCATTGCTTTAGCTATGTTGAAACAGTGCCCACCAAAGGGTCAACAGTTAGCTCCTATTACAAAAGACCAACCTCTTGCTCTTAGGTAAACTTTGTGGCAAACCTCGGGGGACTCAAGTAGCAAGGGAAATCAATGAGTCTTATTTTATCTGATGGTATAGGAAAATGTTGGAGGTCGTCAAGGCTACAGAAAGGATCTTGAAGCTACTTCTCAATGATTATTCACCAAAAGTATGGTTTGGTGTTAGTCACAAAAATACCTGGATAAGTCTGCACTATGTCCAGTCTCACACATTCTAGATGAGACCTCAAAAGTTTATGTTCACTGAATAAGTGATCCATACACAGGTCAACTTGTGGCCAGGAATTACAGGGGAGGTTCACAAAGGAAAGAACATATTTTATTTGGAGGGATGGTGCCCTAGCCACTACGTGGAGAGACACCTGAAAATTAAAGGAAGCAGTTGGCTGAAGAAGAGCTATAAGCTATCATCATGAAACTCAAGAAACACATGTGTTCTCTTAAGGAAACTATTAGGAATATCGGGGCCTTGGCAGGTTCATTCCATACTTTTTCTGAATTTCAATTTTCAAGGTGGCATGAGTCTGTGGTTAGTACTCCTCTATTCTTTTCACTTTGAATTGTAGGGCTCCATTCCCAGCCTGAACCAATAATCCCAAAAGCCTGGCAGTCGAAGGATACGAAAACTCCAGTTGGGTCTAAAAAGAATAAAATGACCTCTTCCAGCCAAATTGTTGATCTTACTCTTGAAGAACCCCAGTCACAAACAACATTTCCCATTATCAAAGAAATTCCACCCTCTGCTTCTGTTGCGTCACCTAGCTCGAATAATGTATCATCATGCATAGTTCCCACATCTGCCACAATTTTAGATACCATACCCTTTGGAACAATGATAGGAATGGAAATGGAAATGGAGGTCGACTATATTATCCATTCCATCATGGTAGTTACAAGCGCAAAAGTCACCCCCACATCATGTTCTCTTTGTTGTTTGATTCAGGTCCACTAACGGTCACTAGACCGATAATTAACTAACCCCTCACCCTTCTCCTTCAATTTCACCCCTCCCTGTTTCCATCCACACTAGTCCACCATTGGTCGAACCTTCACATCAAGCTATATCACCCCACAGACATTCATATAAGCCCATTTCCAGTGGGAAGTCGTTGCAAAGTTAGTTTCCTAAACCATCCACAATGGGCCAAGATTATTTGTAGGGATAGTCCTCAGCCCAATTGTTTAAGTTTATTCAGCTAGTTGCACATCAAGCAGAGGCATTTCAAAATGATTTGGGTTGAGCATGAACAACAACAGCAACATATTCTTGCACTTACTACAAAACGTGACCGTTTTCTACAGGAAAAGAAGCATCTTATGAGTCAACTAGAACAAATCACAAAAACATTCTAGGTACTATGGCCTTCAATCTTTGTTGTCGTACCTTATTCCCCAGAGTACTTCTCAACTTTTACACTTGTCAAATGTTATGACCACAGCTAGGGAGCATGTCATGATTTAATTTTTTCCAATCGTTAGCTCAAGCTGACCCTCATTGCCACACAAAGGGTGTTGCCAAACCCTACCACAACATATGCAACTCAGATTGAACAGAAAATGGAAAACACACCCACCCTCAAAGACTCCATCATCAATGCTACAAAGCAAGCCCACACCCTCCTGGAACAAGTTCACGACTAGTTGGGATGCTTGGCGAAAAATAACCAACCTATCTACCCCCTCTGCAACCATGTCAACCAATTATTCAGCAAGGCTAGGGGCACCAAGGACAAGAACTTGCGGTAGGAGATCCTAGTAGAGGTAAACACTATTGAGGCCAAAATTCAGCAGATTGAAGATGAATCAGCTAAAACCAAGAAAATACTTTGGGACCTTCGACTGTTAGTTTAATCACATTTTGAACACTGCAGCAACTCAGCAATGACACATGTGAACGGTGGAATTCTCTATTGATGTCACTATCGGCCCAACCTACATCTGATGCAAAAGCTCAATTCCTTAGCCAAGAAGATGCACTCGCAAGAGCATGGAAGGAAATGCTTAATGCGCACAATCAGTTTAGACAGGAAACCATTACCTCTGTTCCTGAATTTGTGCCTTCGTTTGAAGAAACAAATCAGGGGGAACTAATGCAAGAAGTAGCAGAAGCACCAATAGAAGTAGCAAAAGCACCAGCAGTAGGAGTGTCAACAACACCAACATCATCAATGAAGGATTGACTCGGGGATGAGTCAATGGAATGTGCTCGGGGCTTGTTGGGGACTTTGTTTTTGAGGAACTAATGATTTTTGGTGATAAACTAGAAGGTCAATGATAAGTGGCAAAGATATCCATTATAAAGTTGCGGGAGAGACAACCGGGAAAGAGGAAGCAACTCACTAAGGGCTAGCAGTTGTGGAGGAATGGTGTAAAGAAGCAACCAAAAACGAGCAGGAAAAGAACAGTGACAATCAAGCAATAGGATTATTCAATCAAGGAAGAAGGCGAAGACCCTGAGAAAGAAATGGCAGTCTAGGCTGGTGCATAAAGATAAGGAAGGATGACTGAGAAGGTAGGCAAGAAGAGAATAGTGGAATGTTGTTGCAGAGCTAGTAGAGCCACTCTCTCTCTATTATTTTGTATGATTATGTATTGATCTACCTTATCAGTTTGTACTATGGAAAGAGACTATCGAGGTCGATGAAATGATTTCGTTGCATAGATTAATGATGAAGAATACGTATTGGGAAAAACATTTGTTAGTCAAATGTTATCTGATTCTATAATATTTTTATATGTGTGTACCTAAGTAGTCTTTCCTTTATGAGTATGCATCACTTGTTGTGATCAGGATTTTGTGTGGTATGATTTAGGGTTCTTTGATTCTTGTCCCTCTAATGTGATTCCTCTTGATACTAGATTTTGATCCCCATTTAACTAAGGTCATGGAATGCCTCGAGTGAGACTCCTTACCCATTTTGGGTAAGGTGAAAATGTTGGTGTTGTTCTAGACTGCATCGGAGCTTTGTTGGCCCTTGTTCCCGAACCCATGGTCTCAACGCTATTACTATTTTTGTGCCAACATTAACCAACCACGATTGATATTTAAAACAACAATTCGCTCAAGAAACCTCCTTCCTCAAGCAATGAAATCTATGTCCTTCTCTCTTTCAAAAATGCTTGGAATTTTGCCAATTTCACCAGATATTTTCGTCATGTCTACTACATTACATGTTTTCATTAGCAACAAGGCCTCTTTCAACTTGAAGTACCATCATATTTTCATAAACCATTAATTTCTAATTTTTTAAAAACAAAACTATAATTCTTCATTAACCTTCAAAAAAAAATTTTTAGTCCTTCTCACTATGAGCTTACCCCTAAAATTCCATCTAGTTATGAGATTTTATTCTCATGTTATGGCCAAAATAATATTTATCTTTGGATTTCTTTCATTTTCTTCAAACCATCCAAGAAAAATTTTATGGAAAATTATCTTAAAGTTTAGAAACTTTGGTGAATCTTACTAGTCCATAATATACATACAATAAAATTCTTGGTAATATTTTTGTAAACATACTCAACGTCTAATGATTTCATATAGTGTGTATAATTTTTTTATGATTTTTAAGGTTAAATATATTTTTTCTTATAAAATTTGGGTGAATCAATTTTAGAAAAAATGGGAATTGGGAAAAAAATTCTGGAAACAAACATGGGAAATTAGCCCATTTGATATTTCCCTAATACCATCACCTTGGTAATCTGGAACATTAGTTGATGTTACATAGTGGATGGCCACTATTGTAGCCCTAATTCTCACCTATTATCCCATAGGTGGTCATGTCATCATCCTCCTTTTCCTTTCTATTGGAATTCAAAATATGACTTCCATTAGTGAACTATATATTTCTTCTATTAATAATCAAGAAATTTCTTTCACTAGCAAATTATAACTTTCTTTCATAGGTAAACCTCAAAATTTGTCTATTAGCCAACTATAGAATTTCACTCATTGGAAAACTAAAAATTTGTCTCATTCACAAACTTAAAAACATGTCTCATTGATGAACCAAGTTTTTTGTCTCGTCAAAAAGCCAAAAAATTTTACCATTAACAAACCAAAAAAATTGTACCTCATTGAACTAATTTTTTCTTCAACCAACTAAATTTTCAATTAGAAAGCTAAACAATCTTTCTTAGTGAACTTAGTAAATTTATTTTTATGAACTCTGAAATAATTTTTCTTCAGTGAAATCAATAATCTCTCTTTAGTGAAATAAACAATATCTCTTTGACAAAAGTAATAATTTTTTATTAACAAACTAAAATTTTTGTCTTCGGTGAGCTAAAATAAACTTTAAAAAAAATAGCACATTTTAAAATGGATGTAGACTATCAATTTTGGAATCGAGCATGGTCTAGGCCATTGGTGTGTATATCTAAATTTTGAAAGAAAGTATATATAGCACTACCATGAAATCTCTATATTTTACCTATCATGGTCAAGCAACCTTGTGCATTCCCAATTAGCATCCTCAAACCAAATACATGTGGGGTTTCATACAGAAATTGGATATTTCACTCCAATTTTTCAATATTCTATAAATTCAATTTAGGCCAAAACTATTCAACAATAAATCTATGAAATTCATGTCGACCTTTGACCCGTACAAACCCACTGCCTAAATTGTCACTATGATACCACTCTACGAAATACCTAGCACCCTCAATACTTTACTGAGGAGACATGGTAATCAAATTTCTAATTGATAAACCAAATCATGATAACTCTAATATGAACCTTTAAAATGGCCATGTGCAATGGACACCCTTTTAGAAACAAATTGTTTAAGCATACTCAAGAATTAAACACACATACATGGAATAAAATGCGATGGAAAAAATAGTGACCATAAACTTATCTTTGTAAATTATTACCCCACCAAATATATATCTATTAGACTTTCCACGCAACCATAGGAACTATTGCATCAATTCTCTCTACAATAAGCCTCTGCTATGCTAAGATTGTGAGTCCATAAAGATGAACAAGTTCTTATGGCTGGCTATAATTCACACATGTAACCTAATACACAGTAAATTCATAGTAACACGATCCACAACAATTGGAACCACATAAATTTGTCCTCCACTAATATCCACAACTCAAGGGACAAGATTTCCTTCTCTACACCATAGTTCCTTAGAAAATCTCGATTCGTCCAAGGGTTGTGGCACAAACTAGTAAAAAATCTCTCAGCTAAGGGCTCTAAGTATCTAGTTGCAGATGGAGTTCTCACCATAACCTTTGCATAGGTTCTTGAGCAATTTCTCAACAAACGCATAACAAACTAGTTCTCAATATAAATTTTAAGTCTAAAAACTAGTTTCTCCAAAGATATGCATATAAATACACCTCTTTCTAAGAAAAAACAGCTAACTATCTAAATTTAGTGCATTTTTATTCTTCTTTCATGCATGTTAAGCTCTCACAATTCCCCAAAATGAATATACTTAACTTATAATTTTATAATTAAGTAAATTGGCCTTTTTATCAAACTCTTAAATACATTCAATCAATATGTTTTAAATCAAATAAGAAATAAGTTAATAGCAATATAATATATAAGTATCATAAAATTTTAAGAATTTGTCATTTATATTAAACTCCTCTAACCCTTTTAAAATCATAACTTTCATGATTTGTTCCTTACTAATGATATATTTTATTTTTTAATATATAATATTTATATATTACATTAATTAATCTCTAACAATTCATCATATTTAAATTAAAATATATTATAATTAAAAATTAGGAACTAAATATTATAAATTCAATGAAGAAAGAATTATCTTCTATATTGAAAAATCAATGTGAACTACTTTTTTAAATCATTATTATACAGAAATTTTACTGAAAAAGCTACCCACTATTGATAAATAATGCGAAAGAAATGTTAAATAAAATTATCTAAATATTTTTAATTCATTATATACTATATCACATGCTTCTATTCAAAACCAAATTTCAATCTAAATTATATCATCCTTGTTTGGTTTCTTCATTACTTTTTCCTTAACTATTTTCTTATACAATTTTCCACATAGTCTCATCATATAAAATTATATGCTATAAAATAATACCACTAACTTTTAAGAGTGGGTTGCAATGATTATATCCATCTAATTTCCACATTATACTTTTTAGAATAGTTAGATTCATAGATCATCAAACTCATTATGAATAAAAATTATCAAAAGCATTACAAAGTTTAAGAAAAATGTAATAGAAGATTTCAATACATTATTTATATATTATATATTTATAATTTTATAAATATTCATGTAGTATTCATTACTTCATGTAATATTCATTACTTAATTTCAAGAAAAGTGACCTCATACTTATCTTCATTACGTGTGCCTTTTAAGAAACGTTATTGTTCAATCACACATTTAAATTCTGTATAATCATGATACAGTTTTTGTTGGAATCTCAACACATGATAGATTGTATGTTACGCAGTAGCAAGCCTCCCTAACGATTTGTTTTATGAACTTCCACATCTATGTTAAGCCTCTCGAACACCTTGGCAAGGCCCAAGTAAGTGTTGGTTGTTAAAGCACAATCTACGTCACTGTAATTATAATTTTTTTAAAAAGCAAAAGCTTACTTATCATAATTTTGTGGGCAAACCAGCACTAAGGAAAATCATGCCCTTGGAATGACCAATTGGTGGTCCCTAACACTGTGAATTGCCAATTGTGCTTTTTGTCTCTTGCCAATTGTGTTTTTTTTTGTCTTTAATTAGTCTCTTTTTTTGTTTTTAATTAGTCTCATCAATAGGTACATTTGGAAGATTAATATGTCATCCTCCAATTTTAAAATTATATTTTTCTTGTATTAATTCACATTTTTCGTTATATTATGTTTAGTAAGAGGAGTAGAAGGTCTTTGTCATAGTACGTGGCCCAATGTGGTTTAATTGCAGGAAAATGAGGCATTTTTTAGGTTATTATTATGCTAGGACTCAATGGAGACAATTAGGAGAGAATCTAAGGGGTTTGTCCACCTCCTTAACTCCATAAACTCAGCTTGGGATCACCATATCCTCTCTCCCGAGTTCAAGTTCATTGGCGGCTAGGTGACTCCTAGTCCAAGTGAAGATCACAGAGGACAAAACACCATTTCCAAGATCAAGGAGGGAACCATTCTTATTTTCAAGGGAGTTGCTTCAGCTGCCATTTTGTATAAATAAACTAGAGGAAGATCTCAGTAGGATTTGAAGCTTTTGTTCATCTAGGTGTAGCTATTGAGCTCCAAGCATTGACATTGTTATTTTCAACTTTTATGTGATGTATTAGACCTGCACTTTTTGATAATGAGAAGTTGGATTTTAAGTTGCATCTGAGTTAGTTTCAGAGGGATGAGACCCTTGGGTTTGGGCCCAACCCAGAGGCTTTGGTCCCTCTTCTTGTACTTATGTTTCTTCTTGATTCCAAGCAATTCATAGTTTCTTGTATTTCAATAGAAGTTAACCTATAACATCTTATGGTTGCAACCTCTATATCACCTCTCTTGTTGGAGAATGATTGGAAGGCTCCACAACCACAGCCCAAAATGATTGTGTTTATCATTTCTTGGAAATAGATTAGTACTGGTTGTAGCGAGATCAACGATCACCGATATTGCTAATCACAATCAAAGTTCCTGTGATCCAGGTATATCGGTGATCGGCGTGACAACAAGATTACAACTCCAAAACACTGTGATATCGTGATATCGTGATATGATAGTGGAAAGGGCTCAGAGGGTCGAAAAGTATTTAACAAAGGATTGCTGTGAAAAACCAAAGGCAGGCAGGCTCTTTCTCTCTCCTCCAGCAAGGCCACGTGGCAGCATAGGATTGGTCCCAAAAAAAACACATGGCAGCTGACGTTAGCATGATGTGGCGGTACAGAGGACACATGACATGCAGATCTGGTATTTTAAGGGGTCCTATGGTGGTATATCAGCATGACAGGTGTCACCACTCAGGAAGTGACACATGGCACTAATGACATCATCAATCCCACAAATTGGTGATCAGCAATCTCACAAGTCAAAGTCCCAGTCCAGATGCGATATTGATTAAACATCACCCATCTCTAGATTACCGAGATTGACTCTGCCCAAATCAACGACTCCCAGGCCTTACCCCCCCTCCCCAAACCACAACCACCCTCCTACCACCCACCCCTCCCCAACCCCCACTTACCACTTACCGCTCATGCCCCCCTCCTAAAACCACTCATCTTCACACTCCTCCATATTACACTATAATTGCGTCACTGAGCATATCAGGGTGCCGATAGTGTTTTACAGGAATTCTTGGAGGGTGGGTGAGTTGGTAGCCGCGTTCAAAGTTTGTTATCGCCATGATGGGTAATTTCTCTCGCTTCGTGAAAAAGAAGGAACAAGACTGTTAAAGGCTAAAAGTGAAAAGATACAAACCGAGAGAGGATTAACCGTGATTTAGCAGAAACATGCTTAGACCAGAGGCCAAAAAAGAAGAGTGGTGTGGAGATATTTTTAGGACCATCATTTCAGTCTTGTTGATTAATTATGTTTTTGTTGTTTTTGATTGTTATTGTTATTATTCTATTTTATTTTCAAGAAAGGTATCTATTGTTGTAAGGATTAGAGGCTTTACATTGAGACAAATATTCATATAGAGAACTATAAACTCCAACCAAAAAATATTTTTTTAACTGATTTCCTTGCTCCCCCTTTCCTTATAAAAGGGAGGAATAAACACTTAGAAAAGGTTCTGAATTCTATGGAAAAACTTATGTAACTTTTGAAACTATGTTAATTCCATATTTTCATCTTTCATATTATAAATGAAATACTGCCAATTACAACCTTCGAGTATTACAATATGTTATTTCTCTGTTAAACTTTCATTATCTTCACATTTTCTCTCTGATTTCATGCAATTGTAGCTGCCGTAAATATCTTATATATTCTCACGGATTCATTTGTGTTGACTAGTTAATGCACATGCATGTATGCAATTATGATCTCATATCTTTAAATTTGTGCTCCATGAATCATAGCATCTAATATTCTTACATCCATATGTCTATCTTTAACTAAGATAAGTATAGAATTCTTGAGTTTTCAAGCTCTATGTGATGAGTTAGTCATTATTCTACAAAAGTTGATTAAACTGTAAGTCCTCAAATTACTCGACCTCCACTAGTTTTTACCTATATTCTTGTGAGTTGTATATGTGAAAGGATACAAGAAATACATGGCTTATATCCTTGGATGAAGGAACCAATCCATGTTGTTATTTATATATTTTTAATTACTATGTGTATAAGATGTATATGATGTCTTTGGTTTCCTGAAGATCATAAAAGACGCATAAAGATAGATGTTATGAGGCATTGTTCTTGTAAGAAGTTGAAGGTTGTCTTTGGAAGTGACAACATTTTTTGGTGTTGTTTTTGAGGAACATATTGAAGGACTTTTCCCCTGGGATACAACAAGTGAAGCACTCTTTGTGTAGGTGAGGAAACACATTTTGATTTCATCCTCATCACCTTGGTGACTCCACAAATCTTATTATCATTTATCATCCTAGATTTTAGAAAGCCTCACACTCATTTAGATACCTCACAGCAAAAAAACCCTTGTGTATCTCATCCAGAGAGATTAATTTCCAAGAGTCTAGAAGGATAAAACTCCTACTACCTATACCACTGTCTCATTGTCTTTTGAAGCCTCCTCATCCAGCTCCCAACACATTATCACTCATGGCTCAAACATATCTCCTAAGGTCCTTACATACCCTACAGAAGATAATCTAGAGCATTATTTCCCCAAAGCAGAGATCAAAGAGGAAGAGGTAAAGAGATCCTCAATAATAGCAATATTCACATTGCTCTCAATATAGCTACTCCAACCTCCTGTAAATAGTAATTCTCCTCCATTAATCCATATGGGTGTTTCGTGTTTTTTACTACATAAATATGCCCCTCTTGATTTACCTCAACCTCTAAGTGCTATGCCCAGGATTACCTAAATCTTTTTCCTAAGTTCAATGGGGAAGACGAAAATACTGCACATAGACACATTGAAATCTTTTGTTCCTTTGCTAAAAATCTGAATGTAGAATAGCTAGATGTGGTCCTAAGGCTCTTTGTGCAATCCCTTGATGGAGGAGCCAGAAAATTGTTCAACCCCTACCCAAAGCATCTATCACCACCTGGTAAGAACTTGAAAACTCTTTCACATAAAAGTGGGGTGAATAGAGAGATCATGAATACGTCTTCACTGATTTCAATGCTATAAGGAAGAATCCTGAAGAGGATATTTCAGAATTCATAAAAAGATTTAATAAGTAGTATAATAACCTGTCTATTGAGATAAATCCTCCTCAAGTTGTTGCTCGTGTAGTATTTGTGGGGTCCCCTGAGTCTGAATTTGGCTTTACCCTGAGGGAGAGGAAGTCTCATACTTTAGACCAACTCCAAGTGGACGCTCTTGAGGTGGAAGCAAATTTCACCTCAGTAGGGTAGTCAAGAGGAAAGAATAATCCTCATGAGACTAAAAAGGGGAAAGAAGAAGCATTCTCCTCTGGTCAAGATAAATAATCACCATATCTAAAGTGGGAACAAATGGAGAATTTGATTAAGAGTATATTGCACAAAGTGGTGAAGCTTGAGCTCGAGAACAAGAATGTCCCTAAACAGAATTCTCAAGGTAACAACTAAGGGTACAACCCACAGTACCGAAGGCCACCATTGCAAATATCACAAAGGGAAATAAAATATAAAATCAATTAGATCCCTCCTCCTATGTATCTAGAAGATGATCCAGACGAACAAACACCAAATACACATGAGACATAGGGAAGCATGTATTCCTCCTTCTCTGAAGAGGAACAAGAAAACATGGCTCACCATTAGATGTGTCATGATAAAGCAGTATAAAATGAGAAGGTCATAGGGGATTGTTGTAAACAATTTTCATATTTCATGCAACCACATATACATCAAAATTATGACCTCAAATCTTCAAAAAAGAGGTCGAGGAAAACTGAAAAGCAAGAGGAAATTGCTCCCCCAAATATTGGCCTAGTATTAAATAAACGAAAAGGGAAGATGAACATAGATCCACCCAAAGTAAAAGCATCCTTAAATAAGGAATGCAATAACTCTGAGGAACATAAAAAGGAGAAGGAACCCATTCTGATAAACATACTAGTAATGAAGAAAAAGAAGTAGATTTGGGAGGCGTAGAAAAGGGCCAGTCTACATTCAATCTCCACAAGGAACTCAAAAAAGTAAAGATCCTTGTTCCCTTAACTGAACTTCTAAGACAGCCCACGTATAAAGTTCAAGTCTCTCAGTTCATGCTTCCATCCACTTCAGTACAAACCCATGATTGTTTAAACCTTCAAGAAGAGAGACCAACGGTTGTTTTGGGCCTCATGTTGAAGAACTTGACTCTTCCACTGCACCATTCTCTATGACCCTGGTAATCCATGACCTCTTATTGCATAACTATATGTTGGACTCTCGAGCCTCCCATAACCTCATGCCCTTGGCTGTGATGGAACAACTCAGCTTGCAGATCACTGGACCCTACAAGGACCTATACTCCTTTGACTCTAAGAGAGTCAAGTGCTTAGGAATGATAAAAGATGTAGTGGTAAACTTGGCCCAAACCCCTGTGAAGAGTGTAGTGATGGACATAGTGGTGGCAGATATTCCCCCTAGATTCGACGTGCTCATATCTAGGTCTTGGAGTTCCAAGGTGGGGGACTACCTGGTCTTAGAAGAATATGAGACCAACTTAGAAGAAATGAAACTACATCAACCGATGCAATTAGAGACTAGCACACAGATAAAAAAAGTATGGAAATTATACTTTGATGGAGCTAATTCAAAAGAAGGAAATGGAGCAGGAGTATTATTGGTAAGTCTTGAGAGAATCTTGATACCCCTCTCATTCAAGCTTCACTTTGAGGCAACCAAAAACGTGACAGAATATGAAGCATTTCTCCTTGGACTAAAAACAGTTAGGAATATGAATATTGAATACTTAACTATGAATGGAGACTCTGAACGGATTGTAAAGTAGATCTGAAATTAGTGCCAGAGCAAACACCCCAAAATGAAGACTTACCATAATGAAGTATGGGATTTAATTGATAATTTATTCTTGGCCTTTAATATCTAATTTTTGCCTAGAGAAGAAAATAGAATTGCTGATTCCCTTTTCATAGCAGTAACACTCTTCAAATCACTTCAAAATTGGCTGCTCAGGTACAAGGTGGAGGTCAGACACAACCCTCTATACCTAATAATTTCAAGCACTCGTAGGTATTCGAGGATGATGAGTGTTGGGCCATGAATACGACCACTTTGTAACACTTATTTCATCCATTTTTACTCTTCTCTATTATATCATTTGTTATAATTTATCATTTAAATCCATTTTATAAATGATTTATGCTCTTATGGATGAATATTATTTCTTCTTCTTTTATTCTAATAAATTGATGAATATGAATGATTTTATCAATAATAGTTTCAATAAATTAGTTGTAACATTATTCACCATTTTTAACCTCCACGATAGTTTCTAGATTGAAGATTTGACTATTAAATGTGCCAACTCAGAAATGCGCTGGAATAAGAAGTGACAGTTTTGCGGTTGAGATTTTGAGCAAATGAAAAAGAATTTGGAAAATATGGAACATGGGTTTTGTCCAAAATGGACCCAATTAATTTTCCGAAAGAATGTTTTGCCGAAATTTGGCTTGTACTGAGAGAAACCCGGGGTTCTTTAAGCACGATTTTCTTAGATTTGTTGTTGCGGCCATCCTCCAAATCTCAGCTACAAAGCCAAATTCGCCTTGCTCTTGTTGAAATATGGATGGAAATATATCTACTTTTTTATCAATTGGTTGGAAACAATTTAATTTTGTAATAGAAATCATGTTGTAGTTATCTCTATTGTAACTTCTCTCTGATCTCTCTCTATTTAAATGAGAACGAAGATCAGAGAGGGGGATGGGAAAATGATGATTTTAGAGACGGAGAATCAAGGATTTAGAATTAGAGATTCAAGAATGATAATGGATTATTCATGATAGGATAGGAAGAAGAAGGGATTGTTGCATGTTGTAATTCTCAAGCTTTTGTTGTTGTAATGATTTCACAATTTGATGATTAATACATGATTTGGGAGTTGTTGTTCATTCTGTTCATCTGAAGTAACCCAGCAGCATCCACTGGCGGCTAAGGGCCCAGCCTCTGGTGGATTGTGCTGCTGCTGTATATTATCTTCTTGGTTTATGCGTGGTTTTGCTTATTAGTGTTATTTGGTAATCTGGTATGTTCTATTATTTTACATCACGCTTCTGTTATATTCGATTCATGTTCAACTAAGTATTATCGTTCTCAATGCCAGGAATGTTGTATTGATTCATCTTGACTTGGTAACGCATTGCTATTCTTTCAATCATTGATATAACGTTGATGATCCTTACAGAATGATTGTTGTTCAATTACAGCATATCCGTGTTGTAACACTTATTAATTGGTATTACTGAATTCATCTTAGGGATTATATTTCCTTGTGATTGTTGGATCTATTGATGTTGTTGTTCCATTATAAAATACAATCGTATTCTTTATAACTAAGACTGATAAGTGGATTACCAAGATCAGATTACTATTAAGTTGTGTCCTGTGTTAAGTTATTATGCATTTGTATTTGGCTTTCAAGCGTTGTTCCATATTCTATCATTAATCAATGTTGTTCTATTTACCGTGTGTTATTCTATTCATCTTTAAAGATAGGGAATTGCCATTTGATTTATGTAGAACACGATTCTTGAATTTATTCTTGTATACTAAGGTGTTGTTGCTTATTGAATTCAGTTGCAGTTACATTTCCTAGCTGCTGTTCCATTTCCTGTTATTCACATTATCTTTGCTTTGGTGTGAAGAACAATCTAAAACTGTAGTGGGCACTGACATTTGTTGTCTAGTTCCTAGATTGATGATCTGTTCCTTGATTATCTTCAGCTACATCAGTTTACAAAGGAATGAGTTATTGTTACTGTACCCTTGATTGATCATTTGTTGTAGTTTTCAGAATGCATGATTTAAGTCTTAAGGTGCTTTGCTGTAAGTAGATCTCATTTTGAGCATCCGTTTACTCTTGCATTTTGAGCACTGTACTACATCTTTCATAACATTACTCTTGAATAAATAGTCGCCTCAGACCGAGTACACTCTTGAAATAGAAAGTTGTCCCTGGGTTGACAATTAATGTGAAGGTAATTAGGAGTTAAAAAGACCCTTTTTATCGCTCGACATTTTGGCGTCGTTGTCAGAGAGAGTGTAGCCATTTTTAAATATTAGTGTGCATCTGATGAGTGCCTGTTAGGAAAGAATTGGGTATTAAAAATGAAAGGTAAGAACCTGCATACAGGAGCATGTAAAAGCCCTGCTCTTTCGCCCGCTTTTCAACAGAACTGTTAAAGAACTTAGGGTAAATGTTTGAATTTTTGTGTGAAAGACTAAAAAAAAAAAAAAAAAATAGAAATTTTAAAAACAAATCTCATGATTTCACTCAAGTGGTGATGTAAGCACCACCCATTTCACTAACCAATTGACGGGAACATTTGAAGAAGGAGCCTCGAATAAACACATGAAGAACATCTTCTACTATGGTAAGAAATGGCTCACGTTTCTACTTTTGAATTTCCTATCAAAGATCTAGGAGGAATGACACAAATGCACATAATTCCCCCATCTTTACCAAATTTTCATGGTATAGCAAATGAAGATCCAAATACATTCTAATTTGAGTTCAAAATAATTTGTAGAGGATATGATTATTGTACTAATGATCAAAGATTGGAAGTGTTTCCTCTTACTCTAAAAGGAGTAGCTCTCCGATGGTTCATGAGCCTAGGTGGGAATTGCATCCAATCATGGGAGGACATGAAGAACATATTCTTGAAGAAGTACCAAGACTATTGCAAATCCAATGAAGATATTTTCGGTATGATACAAGGGGAAGATGAAAGTTTGGAGGACTATGTAGATCAATTTCAATACAACCTTCAAAAATCAAAATATAGGCATTTGGAAAAAGAGATCTTAAAAACACTCCTTCTTAAAGGAATCAAAGATAAATTTTTAGAACTCTTAAATAGGATAGGAAAAGGTGATGTTTTTCAATTATCATATGATGATGTTTGTGAATTGTGCATAAGGTATTCAAGAGGAATCTCCAAGTCTGTTAAGAATCCTAGAGATGTTTTTTCTTTGTTTTCCAAATCTGCTACAAGAATAGGAGACATAAGCGCTGAAATCAATGATTTATTTGAAAATTTTAAAGTTGGTTTTATTAGCTCTCTAAATTCAAAATTGGATGTTTTGCAGGTTCATAAAAATCAAAAATTTGATTAAATGTTTTGCCCTCATGATCAAAAGGAGCATACGATAGATGGTTGTTCTTCCTTATCTAATTTGGAAGTGGCATATCAACGAGATGGGGAAGCTGCAACAAGGTCAATAGGTATGGCTCAAAACACATCCTTTTCATTCTCTTACTTGCATAATCCATTATGGAATACTCATGTTTTAGGGCAGCCATGTCCATCTCAATATAACCCCCACAAATCTCAAGTTTGGCATAGTTCATCTCATGATTGCATAACTACTCTCCCTCATCTTGTAGCACAAGCACATTCTCCATATTCTCCACCAGCTCTTCCACAACATCATGCTTGCATATCAAATTTATCCACTCAACCCAACCAACCACATCATCACAATGCTCCATTCCTTACACATTTTCCTGCTCGACTAATTCCACACCCTCACCACAATAAACCAGTACAACATGCTTACAATGTTGAACTTCCAAATTTACCCACCCTTCCCACCCATTAAAGAAAACTTAAAATGAGATTCAGAATGTTTCAAATTCAAAAACTGTAGAAGCTATGGAAGAAAATGAGGTTTCTTATAGTATGTATCAACAAGATATTTTAAAAGCTCAAGAATTTCATGATCTTATGGATATGGGAAATCAAGAAAGTAACGGATACATTGAAGATTGGTTTAAATCCATCACTTGTTCGCAACATTGCTCCATACTTCAACAATTTTTGACTCCATTTTTTCAAGGGAAGTTGGCTTCTCATACCCTAATTTTCATTAATATGCATTTTTCAAATTTGGGTATGTGTATACGTGAAGCCTTATTTAGAAAATGGATCCACTGGAAGTACTCATATACATAGTCATATTCATTTTCCAAATCAAAAGAGGTTAGTGTAGAAAATAAAATAAATAAGGGAATAAGTAAATGCATTTTGTTTTTTTATGTAAAACTATTTGTTTTTTGTTGCAACATGCTATGCAAATCAACATTGGTGATAATTTTTTTAATTCATTTGTGTACGTAGATGAATTATAATGGAAATAATTGTTCTACAAACACTCATATTCAATTTTATCACCAATTTGAAAAAATGCTTGAATATCATATTTTTTTGGCTTGCGGGCTTGATGTAATTTATGCAAAAACAGTCGGGACAGTCATGTTTTGAGGGACCAAAATGGAATATTTTTGAAACCTGTTTCTATCCTAAGTAGCCATTGATGTATACTTTCCAACTCAATTTTAATCACTCAATTTGGATTTGAAACGAAAAAGTTAGAACCAAAACATTGACCGGATGTCTAGCGGGCAGCTCAGGAATAGAGTTGGGGCAGACAACTTTTGGAGGCCTGAATGAATGAATTTTTAGAACATGTTTCTATGGTAGATTTCTATATGAATCTAGTTTACAATGAAATTTGAATCACTCATTTTCGATATCGTATCGGGAAGATATGATCAAAATATTGACTGTCTATCGTAAATCAACACTCTTAAAACTATGTCTTTCCGGCTATTCCTTACAATATTTGACCTATCAATTCTTCTTGTCTTCAAAACATATTTCTATTGGAGATGAATAAATGAATCTATTTTCATTTCCAATTTGAATCATTTGAATCCGACATCAAACGAAAAATTTATGCTTGAAATATCAACTATTGGTCTAAGCCGGGTAATCGAAAATGACTCTATTATGCAGGTTGTTCTAACTAAAATTGACATATCATATCATTGAATCTTTAAAATATGTTTCAACTAGAGATAAACCTTTGAATTAGCTCCCATTTGGCTTTGGAATCACTCAATTTCGACAAAAAAACAAAGAAATTGTGATTAAAACGCTGCAGATTAGCATGATTGGCCACTGCTCTCCCACAGGTAACAAATAAATTTTACTTTGTTATTTCCTCCATGGATTTGTTCTACAGAGTAACTACTTGTTAGTTTTTTTTGCATAATTCTTAGATTAGGAGAGCCCGCACACCTCTCTTTCTCCATGATTTAATGTTTTATTGCAGGTAAATACTCATTTTTTGGAGGTCTTGGGAAAATAAAGAAGGTCAATTTATGGACGAGTGATTTTTGAAAGAAATTTTAAATGAAACAAAGGAATTTCATCCAATTCATTACCCAACGGATTCATAGTAGAAGAAATGAAGAATTGATTTCCATTTGAAGGTTCATGTCTTATCACTGCTGCCAAAACATTTTTCAAAGAGATCATTTTTTTTTACATAATATCATAGCTGTTGTAACTTAATTTACTTATTTACATACTGTTTTTTTAAATAAAATGTTGTTTCTTTTCTGATTTCTCTTATATTTTGTGTTTCAGGTGTTGCTTCATTAAAATTGTAACTCATCCTCAACATCAATGCCGTGAACAGCTAACTTGTTTTTTGCATGCTTGCATTTTATGATTGTCCATTTTGCTATTCTTTTTTTTTCACGTTTTGCTGTTCCTTTTTGAAATGGAACAACTGTTGTTCATTTTCGAAATGGAACAACACTGCTGAACTTTCATGTTTTGTTGTTCCTTTTCGAAATGGAACAACACTTCTGCACTTTCACTTTTTGTTGTTCCTTTTCGAAATGAAACAACACTTCTGCACTTTCACGTTTTGTTGTTCCTTTCCGAATGGAACAGCACTTCTGCACTTTCACGTTTTGTTGTTCCTTTTCAAATGGAACAACACTTCTGCACTTTTCATTTTTACTGTTCATTTTCCAAAGGAACAACACATGCATTTTTGTTGTTCATTTTCCAAAGGAACGACACTTTTCATTTTTCCTGTTCCTTTTCCAAAGGAATGACACTTGCGTTTTTGTTGTTCCTTTTCCAAAGAAACAAAACTTTTCATTTTTGTTGTTCCTTTTCCAAATGAATGACACTTTTCATTTTTGATGTTCCTTTTCCAAAGGAACGACACTTGCGTTTTTGTTGTTCCTTTTCCAAAGGAACGACACTTTTCGTTTTTGCTATTCCTTTACCAAAGGAACGACACTTTTCATTTTTGTTGTTCCTTTTCCAAAGGAATGACACTTGCGTTTTTGTTGTTCATTTTCCAAAGGAACGACACTTTTGATTTTTGTTGTTCCTTTTCCAAAGGAATGGCACTTGTGTTTTTCTATTCATTTTCTAAAGGAACGACACTTTTAGTTTTTGTTGTTCCTTTTTCCAAAGGAACGACATTTTCATTTTCACACTTTTTTATATGTATTTTTTCTTTCTGGTGTGCATTTCCTTTGTTGTTCCCTACAAGGAACAACACTTTTTTTGAGTGTTTTTCCTGTTCCTTTTTCCAAAGGAACGGCATTTGCATTTTCACACTTTTTTGTGTGTATTTTTTCTTTTTGGAGTGCATTTCCTTTGTTGTTCCCTACAAGGAACAACACTTTTTTTAGTGTTTTTGCTGTTCCTTCAAAGAAGCAACACTTTGGGATTATTTTCGAGAGCAACCCTTCCTTCCTCTTGTGAGATTATTCCTAGTTCATCTCAACCACATTTTCCTGATTCTCTTTCATGGCATGAAGTACACTACTTTTATGAGGACAAGAATTATGGATTCTTTTGAAGTGAGTTATTATCATTCACGTTATGATCCTTAACAGGACAGCTTCTTGATGATAGATCCTTTTCAAAAATGACACAATTATTTATATACTACTTTACTGCATTGTTTTATGTTGAACATGATATTGATTGATCATCTTAATACTATGCCAGTTCCACCCTTCCTCGTTATAATCTTCTCTGTCTGTAATAAATGAGATTATGGTTATATTTTTTTTTCTATTGACATGTTCAACTTCTTCCACCATCCCTACTCTTAAGGAGTACTGAGCCTCCCTCTTTTTATCATAAAAATGTGTAATAACAACAAAATTTTGTTCGCAAATGGAGGATAGGGGGTCTCATTACGAGCCAGCCTACCATGTTCATAAGGCTGTAACAAAGTGACATTCCCATTATGGCCACCACACCAGGGTTATGATCCATTAGATAGCCAAATTATCCTTGGAATAGGTCTCATCACGAGCCGGCCTGATCACTTTTGCTACCTCCTAGTGAATGGCAGTGTGGTGATTTGGTTACCACGCCAGCACACTGATCTCTTCTATAGAACAACACTGAAACTCTCTAGTTATAAATTGAGGATTCTGGCTCATATGGGTTAAAAAGCAACCCTGCCGAGGCTATGGGCGCCTGCTAGCAGCAGAGGCTCTGCTTATGGTATTGAAGTTATATCTTATCATCAATTATTACTATAATACCCTTTTTCTTATTTTTTATTTTTATCAGAGAAGTTATTTCCTTAATTTTTATCCCTATTTTGAACCTTTATGCATGATAAATTGTTTTATGATCAATCGCATCATTTTCAGTTAGAATACCATCAGTAAAGCATCTTTTTGGCATATTGTTGTTATTTTTCTCTTTCGCATAACTTATCATCAAGCCAAAGCGTCCTATCTCTTATTCATAGCTATCTTTATACACTCTGCTCTCATTAAAACCATAGCTCTCATTGTCCTATCATTGATATGTGTACTTTGCTTTATTTACTGCAATATTGTTCATTCCCTTGCCTTGCTCTCAGCACAACACCTTTCACATGCTATATGGTCATGGAATCTTTTTTCCAATTGGAGGGGGGAATGTATGCATTATGGGCTAGCATGCGATATGATTACTGCACTTTGCCATAACTTGTTGATTTGACAAAATATCAGTATTGTATGTATACAAAATTTTTTCTTATTGCAATTTTTGCATGCATCTTATCTGTTGTTATTCAAACCCAACACTATGGATTCAAGAACATTGTATGCACATGTATGATTTGTTTACAAGAGAACAACAAGTATGCAGGGGAAATTCTATTCACAGCATGACCACACTATTGCAACTAATAGAAGCGGCTCGAGCAACTTGCGAACGTAAACAGTTCTTCAGACATTATGTGCTTACCTGGATTCCACCTTTTGCATCACTTTCAGCACCAACTTTGCCTACATCAGCTTCAACAACTGCCAATACATATATGTCATTCCACATTTTTCTTTTTGGAGGTAAAATAACATACTTTTCTAATTTATTACGAATTTAGGAGAATTTAATGAAAATCCATTGAGCATTATTTATCATCCTTCATCCACATCTTTACCACTTCCCATTTTTTTCAGCAGCATATCATCTTGGGGGAGTGCTGCTTTCATTCATTTCTTTCTTATAACCATGTCATTCATAGTCTTTATCATCCATTGCTACTATTATTCATTCTCAACACCTCCCTTATTCCATGTTGTTTTACACCAAGCATAGCATTCAACAGATGGTAGCAACTACCTCTATTTGTTTTCTAGCATCGCATGAGGACATGCTAATTTTTCAGAGAGGGGGAGGAATTGCTATGCATAATGGATGTTTTCTATTTTCTTTCTCATTTAAGCATACAATTTTAGTGTAGAAATTGATTTCCATAATATTTTTAAAAACTATGAACTCAATTCTTGTGATCTCTAGAAAACACAGACATATTATTCAATTACACATACCCAGATAATTTCAAGATAAATTGGTTCATAAAATTTCGGAAATCATGCACTCTCAACTACAACCATTTTGTTTATATCTCATGATCCGTGCCTCAAAATGATATGATTTTTGGATCATAGAAGCATTCATATATTACAAATTTACTTGCAACATTTTAAAAAAAGCTGGTTTGCAGTTTTTGGGAAAATGGTTAATGAAGGTTTTTGTCACCTATATCATATTTTGCTGCAATTTCATTGTTATGCCTTCATCAAGATTTCTAAAATTGAATATTCATTAATTAAGGAAAACTTCATTTGTTCTATCCATTTCATGAGCTAGGATGAACAAATTTTTTATTGCTTGGTTAACACATGGGTTTTGTCTTTGGGTTGCATGAGGACATGCAACATATTCAATTTTTGTTGCGTGAGGACATGCAATATATTCGGTGTGGGGGTATGTTGGGCCATGAATACGACCACTTTGTAACACTTATTTCATCCATTTTTACTCTTCTCTATTATATCATTTGTTATAATTTATCATTTAAATCCATTTTATAAATGATTTATGCTCTTATGGATGAATATTATTTCTTCTCCTTTATTTCTAATAAATTGATGATTATGAATGATTTTATCAATGATAGTTTCAATAAATTAGTTGTAACATTATTCACCGTTTTTAACCTCCAAGATAATTTCTAGATTGAAGATTTGACTATTAAATGTGCCAACTCAAAAATGCGCTAGAATAAGAAGTGACAGTTTTATGGTTGAGATTCTGAGAAAATGAAGAAGAATTTGGAAAATCTGGAACATGGGTCTTGTCCAGAACGAACCCAATTAACTTTTCCAAAGAACGGTTTGCCCCAATTCGGCTTGTACTGAGAGAAACACAGGGTTCTTTGAGCACAATTTTCTCATATTTATTGTTGCGGCCGTCCTCCAAATCTCAGCTACAAATCCAAATTCGCCTTGCTCTTGTTGAAAGATGGATGGAAATATACCTTTTTGTTTATCAATTGGTTGAAACAATCCAATTTTGTAATAGAAATCATGTTGTAGTTATCTCTATTGTAACTTCTCTCTGATCTCTCTCTATTTAAATGAAAACAGAGATCAGAGAGGGGGATGGGAAAATGATGATTTTAGAGAGGGAGAATTAAGGATTCAGAATTAGAGATTCAAGCATGATGATGGATTATTCATGATAGGATAGGAAAAAGAAGGGATTGTTGCATGTTGTAATTCTCAAGCTTTTGCTGTTGTAATGATTTCACAATTTGATGATTAATACATGATTTGGGAGTTGTTGTTCATTCTGTTCATCTGAAGTAACCCAACAGCATCCACTGGCGGCTAAGGGCCCAGCCTCTGGTGGATTTTGTTGCTGCTGTATATTATCTTCTTGGTTGATGCATGGTTTTCCTTATTAGCGTTATTTGGTAATCTGGTATGTTCTGTTATTTTACATCATGGTTCTGTTATATTCGATTCATGTTCAACTAAGTAATATCATTCTCAATGCCAGGAATGCCGTATTGATTCATCTTGTCTTGGTAACGCATTGGTATTCTTTCAATCATTGATATAACGTTGCTGATCCTTACAGAATGTATTGTTGTTCAATTACAGCGTATCCGTGTTGTAACACTTATTAATTGGTATTACTGAATTCATCTTAGAGATTATATTTCCTTGTGATTGTTGGATCTATTGATGTTGTTCTTCCATTATAAAATACAATCGTATTCTTTATAAATAAAACTGATCAGTGGATTACCAAGATCGGATTACTATTAAGGTGTGACGTGTGTTAAGTTATTATGCATTTGTATTTGGCTTTCAAGCGTTGTTCCATATTATATCATTAATCAGTGTTGTTCTATTTACCGTGTGTTATTCGATTCATCTTTAAAGATAGGGGATTTCCATTTGATTTTTGTAGAACATGATTGTTGCATTTACTCTTGTAGACTAAGGTGTTGCTGCTTATTGAATTCAGTTGCTGTTACATTTCCTAGTTGTTGTTCCATTTCCTTTTATTTGCATTATCTTTGCTTTGGTGTGAAGAACGATCTAAAACTATCGTGGGCATTGACATTTGTTGTCTAGTTCCCAGATTGATGATCTATTCCTTGATTATCTTCAGCTACGTCAGTTTACAAAGGGATGAGTTACTGTTACTGTACCCTTGACTGATCATTTGTTGTAGTTTTCTGAATGCATGATTTAAGTCAAGGTGCTTTGCTGTAAGTAGATCTCATTTTGAGCATCTATTTACTCTTGTATTTTGAGCACTGTACTACATCTTTCATAAAATTAATCTTGAGTAAATAGCTGCCTCAGACTAAGTAAACTCTTGAAATAAAAAGTCATCCTTGGATTGATAATTAATGTGAAGGTAATTAGGAGTTAAAAAGACCCTTTTTATCACTTGACAACAAGTAGGTCAAGCGTTCATCAAAGTACTTGGGAAGTTAACTAGGTCAACTATTAATCAGAAAGAGGAACAAGAGGTAGATCAAGGACCAACTTCTTGGGAGAACACAGTGGCCCGAAAAAAAATTCGATAGCTAGAAAGGAATACTATTCTCATGGGCTAGTTCGACTGGAACAATTATTTAACCGGAATGACATAGCCTCCAAAATAATGGCTCGAGAGATGGATGAGCAAGTAGAAGATTGCAATAACAGCCCAGAGGATGAACCCCATATGGTCTAGCTATCAAAGGGAATCACCTCACGATACAGACAGAGGTAATTAAATCTTTTCAAAACCTATAAGGATGTTTTTGCTTGGTCTTATGAGGATTTAAAATTATTTGATACTAACATCATACAACATAAGATTCCTTTGAAGAGTGTAATAAAACCATGCAAGCAGAAGCTCAAGCAGATTAATCCACTCTTACTCCCCCTATTGAAAAATAAGTGAGGAAAATTCTATAGGCTAAAATCATAGTTCCTTTAAGGTACTTAGAGTGGGTGGCCAATCTATTCCCAGTCCGAAAAAGGAATGGGGAAATAAGGTTATCTGTAGATTTTCGTAACCTTAATAGGGCATCTTTGAAAGACAATTATCCACTACCCAAGATGGATTATATATTACAAAAGGTGGTGGGATCAGTTATAATGTCCATGATGGATGGGTTCTCCAGTTACAACCAAGTGGCAGTCCACCTTGATGATTAGAAGCAGACTTATTTCACCATCCCTTGGGGAACTTTCATGTATGCTCACATGCCTTTTGCTATTATGAATGCAGGGGCCAAGTTTAGAGAGATATGGATATAAATTTTGTAGGGGATCAGGACAAGTTCGTAGTGGTATATTTGGACGATATCATAGTCTTCTATAAGACCAATGAAGAACACATCCTCCACATGAAGCTCACCTTTGAGAAATGCAGGAGGTATGGGTTGTCTTTAAATTGCTAGAAGTCTCAGTTTGCCTTGAGTGAGGGGAAGCTACTACGACACATAATAGTCCAAGAAGGAGTGAATATTGACCCTAAGCGACTCAAAGGTATCAATCAAATTCCGATGCCCAGGAATAAGAAAGGGGTCTAAGTCTTCTTGGGGAGAATCAATTTCTTAAGAAGGTTCATACCCAATTATGCATAAATAGTGAAGGCTACCACTGATATGCTAAAAAAGGAGAATGATGTCAAATGGAGCCCTAACTCTTGAGAGCCTTTTACTAGAATAAAATAAGTTATTGATGGAGCACCAGTACTAGTCAGCCCTTACTACTTTATACCTTTTTATATCTTCTCTTTTGCTTCTCCGCATACTATTGCTATAGTTTTACTAAATAAGAATAATCATGGTTATAAGAAAACCATTGCCTTCTTCATCCAAGTCCTGTGGGATGCTGAGTTGAAATATAATATCTTGGAGAAACAAGCATATGCACTAGTTAAAACTCTGAAGGTATTTCGAGTGTATGTGAAACAATAAGAAATCACAACATCTGTCCTTGTTATCACTCCAAGAAACTCTCCTAAGTTGCAGCTCAGAGATGCCTGGTAACATATAATCTTCAATATTTTTCTCTGAACTATTGGAATAAATGATAGTTTGTATCAAGTTAGATAACCACTTCAGCTCTATTCTCACTCAAGACATGCATGAACACTCTCACCAATACAAGGCTTTAGACCATTAATGCTCAATAATTTATAGATTCAATGGATAGATGGAGAATACTAACTATACTAGTAGATTGCATACATAAACATAAACGATTGGCTAGCTATAGGCAGCAAAAGAGAATACTGACTGTACTAGCAGATGCATATATGACCACATACGAATGGCTAGCTACAGGAAGTAAAAGAAGCTTGTGAATCTAATTTATCAAAGCAAAGATAAGTTGATAGTTATTTGGCTTTAGACACAAAAGAAAACATGAACAAACTGTTCAAGTGCAAGCATAGAACAACAAAGAGAATGGACATTGAACGTATAATATCACAAGAAGCTTATATTGCTAGAATGAAGATGAGAAGCTTGAAGGAACAGAGGAGGAAAAATCTCCAGAAGTTGAACCCTTATTATATTTATCTTTCAGCCTTTTATAGGCCTTTTACAATGATTTTGAGCCTACTGAGGCTTGAAGTCTTAATCTATCCTCTTTGCCCCTTTAACCGTTTGATGCCCTGACTAGGCAAGCATGGGCTTGGAGGATTATTCTTCTGACATCAGAGTAATTGCCTCCTTCTAGTTTGTTGCATTGTTTGGGAGCTCTCTCGTGCCAGAGATGCCCCATAATCACTTTTGTTTGTTCTAATTGTGTCGTGTTGTGGCTCCATGATAGCTTCGGGTTGATTCAATTGTGTTGCGTTGTCTATGCTCCCTGATCGCTTTCCAGCCTCTGCTCTATGGTGGAATGGCTCTTTGGGCCTATGAAATCCCTTTAAATGTTTCCAATGATTGTTTTCTTTTTTTATACAGAAAACGCTGCAATCACTAATAAATCCTACCTTCTCTGTGTATTTTGGACTTCAAATGTTCTCAAAAATGGTTGATTCACCTATCGGGCCCACCTTTAGGGTCATCGCAAGCCACATTTAGCTCATCCTTTCTATTTCGTTAAAAAATGAAAATATCTGAAAATGCATTAAAAATTGGCCTTGGTGGACTTGAAAATATATATATATTTTTTCATTCCAAATCCCATCGAGTCTGAGTCTTATCGCTATTGCAATGCCCCAAGGTTCCCTTTGTATTTCGTTTAAACAATGTAAATACACAAAATGCATTGAAAATATGGCTTTCTGTGCACCTGAAATCTTATGAAACATCATTTATAACGTCATCGGGTTTAGCTATCGGGTCACCCATATGTATATGCAAAGGCCCTGCCCCATGGTCAGCACCAATAGTAATATTCATGATGTGACGTGGGTCGTCAATCTGCGCACGCGATCGACAGTCCATGTTGAATTGCCGATTGTCATTGCCATTTTCATATCATCTGTGTCGATTGTCACTGTCTGCGACTGCTGATTGCAACCACCAATCCGATCATCGGAGATCACTAATCAGTGGTGCCTTCCACCCAACCCGAAGTCCTCTTTGCTTGCCGATTTGCGATTTTCCACATAGATCTGGCCACTGATTGGCCAGATCTAGTGGCTATTGTGCATTCTTGAGTTTTAAGCCTGCGATAATGGTTTTTCATGATTTTGAAGTGTTTTAGTCTCTCGATAGTGCATTTATGCCCTTCCAAGGGCTCTCCTCCCTTGCTTGTTTGGATATTTAGATGATCTTAAGCACTTTTGAAGACTTGGGGAGTGTTTTGGATCCATTTTTAGTCTAAATGCCAACAAAGCTAACACTGGCTCCTTTGGGGGATGAAAGCCTCCCTATGAGGTTTCAAGAACTACATAATAATGCCTTTCCTGTAAAAACAAGATCAAATCTTCCTCCTAGTGTTGCATTGGGCATGAAGTCTATTTAGCATGAAATAAAAACTTGAAAACAACATATTTACAATACCAAGGCTTTAAAGCCTTAACTGAAATAAAGTTTGAAGAACCACCCATTGACTGGTTCATCAAAAACATCTCCTCCTTCCTTTAATGTATCCCTTTTGAGAAAACAGTCACCAAACTAAAATTTGACCCTTTTTACCTTACTATCAAAGGCTTCTTTCTCTTGGTCAATGTGTATATCAGCAAAATCATCAAAGACTTGCAAAATCATATTGATTTGATCACCTACTTCAAAAACTTTCTAGCAATTGACATTATCAAGCAGAGATGGTCTATATTTTACCTCATATCTGTATGCTTTTAGCCTTGGATGTTTTGCTTGGAAGGTTTTGTACACCTGCTAAATAATAAGGTCTGCTTTATACTCTGTTGTGTCATTTGTGACCTAAAACGTTAATATAAAAGATGAATCAATGTATTCCTCTGTGGGAGACACAAGGACATCACCTATTCCTGCAGCTTCCTTAGAGCAAGCCCCATCAAAGTACATGTCCCAAATCTATGGGCCTTCTTCCTCTATGATTTGGCAAACTGGTTTTTTAAGCTGTGTAGAGGGCAACTGATAAGGCTTGGTACTGTCAAGACCAAGCTTATCCATGATAGCCTTGGGCATTGGATTATGGCTGGCTCCAGTGTCCAGAAGGAAATTATGAAGGATTTTATCATGAATAGTCAGAGAGACATAGAATGATGGCGAGTTGTCTTCATAGTTTTCAATCATTGGGCTGAGAATAACAGCTGGTTGGTCATTTTGTAGATTTACATAGTCAATGGACGCTTGGATGGAATTAGGCTCAAGAGCCTCAAGGATATATTTCTTGAAGGACTCATTCTTCACTGGTTCAATTAGAGGCATAAGTATTCTTGGCTTATGAATACCTGATTGAAAACTAAAAGAAGAAGGGGACTTGTCAAGGTCTCTTACCTCTATGGCTAGAGCTTTGAGGATGGTACGATCAACTATTGGTTGTTTCTGCTTATTAGCTTTCTATTCTATAGGGACAACAGCTTTATGAATAGGAGTCTCCTTGGCATTATTCATCTTTGACCTTATATTATATATTTGTTGCTCTTCAGTTTGTAGAATAGTTGCACGGTCCTACTCTTGCCTGATCTGGTCATTAAATAGTGACTTCACATAGGCAACTTTCGTTAAAAAAGTGGCGCTACCTTTGTCTTCCGTACAATGGATCTCATCATCTTCTTCAAACTACTCTTCTTCCATGACTACATTCTTAAAAGGGACCTTCACACTTTGGTTTTCATTGGCCTCTTTGCTTCTTTACAAAATCTGCAACTGCTCATTAGGTCTTCTATATGGATTTGGATTTGGAGGGGCAAAGGTATTAGGAACCCTTCCTTTCCTAGAATGTTTCTCAACCTTTAATTTGGAAACTTCGAAGGCTAACGACTCTATCATCTTGGCCATTTTATCGATTTTGGGATCTGAAGATGATGAATGCTCGCCCCTCTGTCTCCTAACAGCATTACCTTTGAGCTTTTCTGTAACCATGATGTTTGATTCTACTTCTAGGGCTACATCTCGCATATCAGCCAAAGAAGCACATTGCCTCTCCCTCAATTGTAAATAGAAGTCATAATCAAAGGCACTGGCATAGATGAGTCTAGCAGAGGTAGTGGTGGGTTTTACTTCAGCTGGTATCTTGTTGTACATGCAGTTAAATCTCTTATTAAAATTAGACAGAAGCTCACCATTTTCCCTTTGTAAGTTCCCTAACTCAGTGTGGTAGTAAAGGAGATCCTTCTTATCCCCCCAATGCTTTAGGAATGCATCATATAAGGCCTCAATATCTACTATAGATATTGGGGGTCAGTTCTCTGAACCATTTTCTAGCCTCTCCATCTAGGCTTTGGACAAAGTCTCTCATCCAGACATCATCTTAACTAATGTCCAGGTTATTAGAATAGCTATAGAATGATTCAAGATGTTCTTCAGCTGTAATACCTTCCGTCCCAGTGAACTTAGGCATATACTTCTGATATTCTCTAGTAGGTATGGCATTCAAAGGAGTGGGTAGTATTAGAGATCCATGCCTAGCAGCTATGATTCTTTCCATTTTGGTGGGTGCTTGTGGACCTGCCATAGTTGTGGTGGCTAAAAGAGTACTGGCAGTATGAATGATAGAGGGTTGAGGAGTGATTGATAAAACTAAAGGAGTATGATGGATAGGAGGTGAGGTTTCCTTTGGGCATACAACAAAAGGAAAACCTAAAAAATAAGGAGCTTTAAGAATCTCTAAGAGTTTTTCTTCGCTACTAGTATTAGAGGCTATACCCTCAACATATATTTGTTCTATTACAGGCCTTTCTTGAAGAGATATAGGAGGTTGTTTAGGTTTACCTGAACCCGATGCTCCTTTCTGCAATACCTTTCTTTCTTTTATGATCTTTTTAGGGTTAGGTAATGGGTCAGCTTATGACTTCTGAGGATTTCTCTTAGTATGCCTCACAAATTGAGCTAGAACTATGATGTGAAGTCGCCAAGAGGTTAGGCCTTGAGTAGAGTCGCCAGATAGATGATTACAACCAAAAAAGTGCCCCTACTTTGTCTATCATCAAAGCTGGATCTATGTCGTTTCCCAGTGAAGCTGAGCTTCAGTTTCCTCTCCCCAGCAACAACGCCAATTATGTTATCACTCCAAGAAACTCTCCTAGGTTGCAGCTCGGAGATGCCTGGTAACATATAATCTTCAATATTGTTCTCTGAACTATTGGAATAAATGATGGTTTGGATCAATTCAGATAACCATTTCAGCTCTATTCTCACTCAAGACATGCATGAACACTCTCATCAATACAAGGCTTTAAACCACTAATTCTCAATAATTTATAGATTCATTGGATAGATGGAGAATATTGACTGTACCAGTAGATTGCATACATAAACATAAATGAATGGCTAGCTACAGGCCGCAAAAGAGAAATTTGACTATATCGGTAGATGCATATATGACCACATATGAATGGATAGCTACAGGCAGTAAAAGAAGCTTGCAAATATAATTTATCAAAGCAGAGATAAGATGACAGTTATTTGGCATTAGACACAAAAGAAAACATGAACAAATTGTTCAAGTGCAATCATAGAACAACAAAGAGAATGGACATTGAACATAAAATAGCAAAAGAAGCTTATATTACTAGAATGAAGATGACAAGCTTGAAGGAACAGAAGAGGAACAATCTCAAGAAGTCAAACCCTTATTACATTTAGCTTTTAGCCTTTTATAGGCATTTTACAATGATTCTTAGCCTACAAAGGCTTGAAGTCCTAATCTATCCTCTCTATCCCTTTAACCATTTGATGCCCTGACTAGGAAACCATGGGCTTGGAGGATTGTTCTTCTATAGCATAGTAACTACCTCCTGGTAGTTTGTTGCACTGTCTGGGAGCTCTCTCATGCCAAAGATGCCCCATAATCACTTATGTTTGTTCCGGCTATGTCGTGATGTGGCTCCATGATCGCTTAGGGTTGATTCAGTTGTCTTGTGTTGTCTATGCTCCCTGATCTCTTTCCAGCCTCTGCTCTGTTGTGGAATGGCTCTTCGCACCTATGAAATCCCTTTAAACATTTCCAATGATTGTTTTCTGTTTCTATACAAAAAACGTTGCAATCACTGATAAATCCCGCCTTCTCTGTGTATTTTGGAATTCAAAAGTTCTCAAAAATGGTTGATTCACCTATCAGGTCCACCCTTAGGGTTATCGCAAGTCGCATTTGGCCTGTTCCTTTTATATTTCATTAAACAACAAAAATACGCAAAAATGCAATAAAAATCGGCCTTAGCGAACTTGAAAATATATATACTTTCATTTTGAATCGCATCGGGTCTGGGCCTTATCGCTATTGCAATGCCCTAATGCTCCCTTTGTATTTCATTTAAACAACGAAAATACACAAAATGCATTGAAAATATGGCTTTCTACAAACCTAAAATCTGATGAAACATCATTTATAATGTCGTCAGGTCTGGCTATCTGGTCACCCATATGTATAAGCAAAGGCCCTGCCCCATGGTCGGCGCCGATAGTGATATTTGCGATGGTACGTGGGCCATTGATCTGCGCGCGTGATCGACAGTCCACATTGAATCATCGATTGTCATCACCATTTTCATATCGTCTGTGTCAATTGCCACTGTCTGCGACCGTCGATCCGATCATCAGAGATCGCTGATTGGTAGTGCCTTCTGCCCAACCCGATGTCCTCTCTGGTTGCCGATTTGCTATTTTCCGCTTAGATCTGGGTCGTTTGTCAGCCAGATCTAATGGCTGATGTGAATTCTTGAGTTTTAAGCCTGCAATAATGGTTTTTCACGATTTTGAAGTGTTTTAGCCTCCCGATAGTGCATATGTACCCTTCTAAGGGCTCTCCTCCCTCGCTTGTTTAGATCTTTAGATGATATTGAGCACTTTTGAAGACTTAGGGAGTGCTTTAGAGCATATTTTCATCAATTTGCATGATTTTGAGCAAACTTTGGAGACTTTGGGAGTGTTTTGGATCCATTTTTGGGCCAAACACCAACAAAGCTAACAGTCCCAATGATAGCGATCAAGGGAATCCTTATACAAGAAGATAATGAAGGAAAAATGGGTAGGTGAATAGCAAGGATACAAGAATTTGAGTTGGACATAAAGCCTACTAAGCTCATAAAGGGTCAGGGGTTGGCTAATATTTTATCAGAATCTAACTACCAAGCATTGGGAATAAACCTGATAACAGAGGAAGTAAGAACATAAATTTAACAGAACGGGGTTAAAACATCAGAGAAAAATATCTGTGCTAAATATGAGGGGCCACCCTGGTACAAGAATATCATCCATTATCTCTTGCTCCTAAGGTTCCCACTAGGGGTAGATAAATCTAAGTATAGGACTTTGAGACTGCAAGCTCAAAAGTATATCATATCCAATGGTCAATTGTACTAGAAGGACCCGACGAGAGTTTTTCTGTTATGCCAAGTGCAGGGTGGAACCCATAAAGTGATTGAAGAATTTCATGTGGGATTTTGTGGAGGTTGCTACAGCTGGAAGACCACAGAACACAAAATCCTCAAGGCAGAATTCTATCGATCTACATGTTTGGAGAGGTGCATCTACAGTTCAGGTCTTGTTAGAAGTGCCAAGTCTTTGCTGAGAGACAAAAACTCTCTCCTTTTCCCCTAATCCTAGTGCATGTCAACGAACCTTTTAGGCAGTGAGGACTAGACTTGATAGGAGAGATAAACTCACCTTCCAGTGGCTAGCATAAGTGGATATTAACAGCCATAGATTATTTCACCAAGTGGGTAGAAGCCATCCTAGCTAGAAATGCTACAGATTTATTAGTAATTAAGTTCATGGAGGAGAACATATTATTGCATTTTGGTTTCCCCATCAAAGTCATAACTAATAATTCCAAGGTCTTCAAATTGGAAAAATTCAATAGCTTCTGTCAGAAATTCAATATCATCATAGGGCACACCACTACTTACTATCCCCAGGAAAACAATTTTGTAAAGTACTCAAATAAAACTATTGTGAGTGTGTTGAATAAGACCATCACCAAAAATCAGAGGAATTGGGACACCCCATTAAGGTTTGCACTCTGTACCAACTGAGTAACTCCTAAATTCTCAACTTGAAAATCATCTTTTGAGCTTGTGTATGGTAAGGTTGCAGTCTTCCCAATCCAATTAGAAATGTCAGCAGCGAAGTTACTGCAAGACACTGAGGAGGAGCCAAGAACTTTGATTCAAAGGATAAACCAACTAGTGGAGCTCCATGAAAACAGGGAACAGGTGGGGACTAAATTGGCAAATTACTAGCAGAAGATGGAAACCATGTTTAACAAAATGTCAAAGGATCGACCTCTTCAACCGGGAGATTTAGTTCTCTGATGGGATGTCCGACGGGAAGAAAAGGGTAAGCAAGAAAAATTTGATGCATTGTGGTTCAGCCCTTTCAATATTTAAAAAGAAATGGAAAATAATACTTACCTATTCAGGAATCTAGAAGGTGAATCATTGGAGCTACCAATAAATGGTCAGTTCCTCAAACTTTATGTTCAGAATTAAAAGGTATTGTCTTGCACTCATTGTAAATACTGATGTGTGTTGTAATTATCATATGAAATTTCAATTTTTTTGTTTAAAAGTTCCACTTTAACAAAATTTTCACCTGTTTAAGAAGAATCCATGCCCGATGGAAAGAAGGCTATTATTCTGCACGTTCTCAGCACCTTGCCAGCAAGGCACTCTCCCTAATTGGAGCCAATGTTGTCACTTACTACATTATGAGTTTTAAGTTGTCCTAAGTGCCAAATATCAGTGAAGTTTGAAGTCATTTTTCAAACATCGAAAGCTCCCAAATCTAAATATGATGCTCCCCATTGCATAGTGTCGGGAACGAGATTTCCAACGGTATGTGGAAGTCCAAAAATGGACTTCTGGATCAGAAGATATGGCCTATTAACGTTGAGAGGTTTTGTTGCCTTTAAAGTGAAGGAGAAAATCATATCAGAGATTAGGAGCTCATCGCATTCGCAAATCAGCTTTTTTTACCATAGTAGCAATGAGGAAGAGTAGCGAGATCAATGATTTTTGATCACTGATATCACAAATCGCATCGGATTCCCTATGATCCAGGCATATCAATGATCGACGTGATGGCAGGGTTACAACTCCAAAACATTGTGATATTGTGATATTTTGATATGATAGTGGAAAGTGTCAGGAGGGCTGAAAAAATTTAAGGATCATTGTGAAAAACCAAAGGCATGCATGCTCTTTCTCTCTCTGCTAGTAGGGCTACATGGCAGTACAAGATTGGTCCCGAGAAAGACGCATGAAAGATGACATCAACATGATGTGGTGGTATGAAGGACACAAGGCATGCATATCTGGAATTTTCAGGGGTCCTACGGGGGTATATCTGGTTGACACATGTCAGCACTTAGGAAGTGAAGCATGGCATCGATGACATCATCAATCCCGCAAATCAGCGATTGACGATCTCACAAGTCAAAGTCCTAGTCTGGATTGTAGAATTGAGGCTTTTGTGATCCATGTCAAATTACGAGAGATTCTTCAGCGTAAATCACATAAAATTTCATTTTCCGACGCGTTTCGAACCAACTAACCACACTAGTTGGTTCGAAATGCATCGGCAAATGAAATTTTATGTGATTTACGCTAAAGAATCTCTCGTAATCCTAGTCTGGATGCAATACTGATTAAACATCTTCCATCTTTGGACAGCCCATATTGACTCCACCAAAATCAATGACTCCCGGGTTTTTTTGGCCGCCCCCACCATGTTTCCATTTATCAGTGAGGGGGGTCCTGAAAAATAGGTTTCCGCATCAGGCCCCACTGCTACGTGTCCCTCTTATATAATTTCATACCCCCCCTCACTTACCACTTACCACTCATGCCCCCTTCTGAAAACCACTCATCTTCACACTCCCCCATATTACACCATAATTTCATCACCAGGCATATCAGGGTCTCGATAGTGTTTTACAAGGATTATGGGAGGGAATATGAGTTGGTAGCCATAGTCAAATTTTTTTATCGTCGTGATGGGTAACCTCTCCTGCTTCGTTAAAAATAAAGAACAATTTTGTTAAAGGTTGAAAGTGACAAGGAACAAACCAAGAGAGGATTAATCATGATTTAGCATAAACATACTTAGACTAGAGGCCAATAAAGAAGAGTGGAATGGAGATATTTTCAGGACCATCATTTCAGTTTCATTGATTAATTTTGTTGTTGTTGTTTTTTATTGATGTTGTTGTTATTCTGTTTTATTTTCAAGAAAGGTATCTTACTATTGTAATAATTAGAGGCTTCACACTGAGACAGGTAGTCATACAGACAGTTGTAAACTACATCCAGAAGATATTTTTGTAACTAATTTCTTTTCTCCTCCTTTCGTTATAAAAGGGAGGAAGAAACACTTAGAAAAGGTTCTGAATTCTGTGGAAAAAATGATGTAACTTGTGAAACTATGTCAATTCTAGATTTTCACCTTTCAGATTATAAATGAAATAGTGGTGATTCCAACCTTCGAGTATTACAGTATGTTATTTCTCTGTTAAACTTTCATTATGTTCACATTTCCTCTCTGATTTCATGCAATTGTAGCTGCCGTAAATATCTCATATGTTCTTACAGATTCATTTGTTTTGACTAGTTAATGCACATGTTTGTATGCAATTTTGAGATTATATCTTTAACTTTGTGCTCCAAAAATCATAGTATCCAATCCTCTTACATCCATATGTATATCTTTAACTTGGATAAGTATGGAATTCTTGAGGTATCAAGCTCTATGTGATGAGCTAGTCTTCTCCCTCTCTTCTTTCATTACTCTGCAAAAGATGATTAAATTGTAAGTCCTCAAATTACTCAACCTCCACTAGCTTTTACCTATATTCCTATGAGTTGTATATGTGAAAGGATACCAAAAATACATTGCTTATATCCTTGAATAAAGGAACAAATCCATGTTGTTATTTGTATATTTGTAATTACTAGGTGTATAAGATGTATATGATGCCTTTAGTTTCCTGAAGATCATATAAGACACATAAACATATATGTTACCAAGCACTGGTCTTGTAAGAAATCCAAGGTTGTCTTTGGAAGCGACAACAAGTAGATTCCTATCTGTTGTGAATATATCGTTGTCACCTCAAAGTTTGTACAAACCTCAGGTTGATAATTTGATTTGAGGAGCTCTTGGCAGTTGCAACATTCTTGGTGGAATAGCAGAGCTCACCAGTTGTTGGCATTGTTATTGAGGAGGTGTCTAAGTAGATGATGTTTATGATTAAGCATTTTTAATATTTTGTATACATTTTTGAAAATGTAACATAAAAGAAAAAGTGAAAAAAATTATTTCATGCCTCATAGGAGTAGAGATACTCAAGGAAAATTCTTACCAAAAATCCCCACACCCTCAAGCAATCAACCTTCACTCTTCTTTAGTGTCTGTCAAGCTCCCTCTTTGACTACAGGGGAGTTAGAAGACCCTCTAGGTGAGAAATCTAAATTTTTTGAAGAACCTACTAGGGTAGAAGAAGAACCCACTTCACCTACCAAACTATGGCTGAAAATAGAGACAACGAGGTTTTCCCTATCAAAGAGACTAGTGGAGAGGCTAGAATGAATATTATAAGCCCTACTTTCCTTCAACACTTCCATGGCTTAACCTTTGAGGATTAATGTACCTTCATGTTTGAATTTTTTATTATCTACAGGACCTATGACTATGACTCTAATGAACAAAAGTTGAAGTTAGTCTCCTCTACCCTTAAGGATGAAACCTTGTGCTAGTTTATGGATCTGTGTGGGGGTAGCATCGCTACCTAGGCCCAAATGCAACAAGCCTTTAATAACAAATACAGGGACTATTGTAGATCCAAAGAAACCAAGCAAAAAATATTTACGATGACTCTTGGACTTGATGAATCCCCTAAATACTATGAGGAGAGAGTTCAACTCAATTATAGGAGGGCCTGTTGCACTCTTGATCCCGAATCACTTAGACTATTTCTTCTTTGAGGGATCAAGGAAGACATGTTGGATACTCTCAACATGTTCTCTGGGGGAGATATCTATTAGTTATCCTATGATGACATTAAATCTATGTTCAAGAATCACTCTAGGGTTGCTAGAAAGAAGCGTAGAGCTAGTCAAGGCTTGATCAGTTCCTCTCCCTCCACAACTTCCATTAACAATGAGATAGAAAACATATTGGAGGATCTCAAGAGTGAAATGTTACATACCTTTTCATTACAAATGGATACCATGTAAATCAAAATAAAATAGGAGGAAGTAGAAAGGGCACTAGCTATTTTCTGCCCAAGATGCACCAAAAGAGATCCTTGGAACAAGTGCCCCTTACATGTCATAGAGGTCTACCTACTCTATGAAGAAAATCATGCAAGAGAAAAGTTCCCTTCTTTTCTAGGACTAAAAGTTGTACGTCAAGGAGAAAAAGGGGGATCATAGCAACTTTGTTTCATCAATCAAAGAATACCTCAAGGACCTAAGCCATAACAACAAGGCATGCAAGGTGCACACTACTCTTATTATAATCCAAATCAGAATACACCCTTGTAGTATTAGTACTCTTCCACTCTCACATCTTGTTCCACACCTCCTTCTTAGCCCTATGCTCCTCCATATCCTCCTCAACCTGTCAACCATATGTTTCATCCATATCGACCCCAATTTTCTCAATGGATTAACCCATCACAAGGGTGTAGGCCTCAAGTTAACTAGCCTCCTTCTTTGCTACCTCCACCCCAACCTCATCCACAACTCAATCATCCTACTCCACCTAAGCAACCTCAAATGCTTGCTCAAACAAATCCAAACCCAAACAATAAGCAAGCCTAGCAGGTCATACCATGTTTATGTTGTGGAAATGCAAGAATCAACCTTCAGTCTGGGAGCGTGCCTCCAAATAACCACCCACCTTGTCCACCTAAAGAGATTGAAGGAGAGAAGGAAGAGAGTGTTACTCAAGTCAATCCACCTCATTTTTTGGAGAGGTTGATCCACCCTAGCCAGTACACCCTAGAAGATGTTGAACTTTTGGGAGAATTGAAGAATTTGTGTGTTAAAATACCCCTTCTCTAGGCTATTAAAGATGTTCTCATCTATAATAATCTCACCAAGAAGAAATGTTTCAAACATCCTACATGAATAAAAAGAGACACCCTCACGATAAATGTTGTTGGGAAATTATCTGATTTGATGCTTGGAAGGGTGATCTTCCCAAAATATCTAGACCTTGGAAGCCCTGTAGTAGATGTGCACATTGATGGCCTTATAGTCCCTAACGCCGTAATTGATCTTAGGGCCACCATCAATGTGATGACTAAGGAAACCATGCTAAATATAAACCTCTAAGGAGCTTTAAGAAAGACCACCATAGTGTTGCAACTTGCAGATAGATCCACAGTAGCTCCTGAGGGAGTTGTTGAAGATGTTATGGTCGCCATTGACTCTTGGGAGTATCCTAATAATTTCCTAGTTCTCCATCCCAAATCCAAGTTCAATGGCTATCCTCCCTTCTCAGAAAGGCCATGGTTAGCCACTATTGATTCTTACATTAGTTGTAGGGCTGGGCACATGACCATTAAGAATGGACATTTGTCTAAAAAATTGAGATTGTATCCTCCTACTCACCATTCCATTGAGAATGACTTACCCTTGTTTCTAGAAGAGGAGGAAGAAGATGAACTATATCACACCACCCCCACCCAACATGCACTCTGGGCATCATTACAAGAGGGGGCGATTTGATAAAGATGATCTCATTGACAACATCCTTCAAAAATCAGCCTCCCACTCCCATACCCATTGATGAGTTGATGAATGGATATTAGAGTAATACTTTGGCTAGCTTATGTCATATTGACTCAAGTCAAGGCTGTATACTTTTTTCCCATCCTAAAACTTAAATATCAGCCCTTCTCTCTTAGCCAAACAAGAACAGAAATGGTGCAAAGTGTTGAGACAACACCTAGATGTTTTTTCTTGGGACTATAAGGAAATGAAAGGTGTGCATCCCTTGGTCTGTAACCACCATATTTACATAAAGGAAGGATGCAAGCCTATGTGCCAACCCTAGAGGTAGATGAGCCCATCTCTTAAGGATATTGTGAAGGAAAAACTGCAAAAACTACTCGATGCAGGGTTCATATACCCCATTTTAGATAGTGAGTGGGTATCACCTCTTGTGTTAGTTACCAAGAAGAATGGGAAGTGGAGGATTTGTGTGGATTATAGGGAGCTCAATAAGGCCACAAAGAAGGACCATTTTCCCTTGCCCTACATTGACCAAGTCCTAGCTAGCCTTGTAGGGAATAAATTCTTCTCTTTCCTGGATGGATTTAGTGGATATAATCAAATCCAGATTAGCCCCAAAGACCAAGAAAAGGCCACGTTCACATGTCCTTGGGGTCAATTTTCTTATAGAGCCCTTCGATTTGGTCTATGCAATGCCCTTGCTACTTTCCAGAGGGTAGTTTTGAGTATTTTTACTGAATTGGTTCATGATTATGTGGAAATCTACATGGATGATTTCACTCTTTATGGATGTGAATTCCATGAAGCTCTCTCCAGTCTGTGTAAGGTTTTGAAAAAATGCATTGAAATGAATCTCTCTCTAAGCCGTGAGAAATGTAAGTTCTTGATGAATAAGTGGCTTTTCCTTGGCCATTCCATCTCCAAGGAAGGGATATAGGTGGAACCAAAAAATATTGCTATCATCAAAAGGGTCCCTACCCCTCATAAGCCAAGGGATGTCAGGCGCTTCTTGGGACTAGCAGGGTATTATAAGATATTCATCCAATATTTTAGTAAAGTGGTTTCACCTTTGTTTGGTTTAGTGGCCAAAGATGCATATTTCTATTAGATCAGCAGTTGTTAAGAAGCCCTTGAAGCATTGAAAGAAAAGTTGACTACTGCACCAATCCTAAGAGGTCCCAAATGGGAATTTTCCTTTCCATATCCATATTAGTAAACATAAAAAGTTATGGGGGGGCCCTTCGAACCAGTAGAGGATAAGTTTCCTTATGCCATTTACTTCATTAGTAAGAATTTGTCTAAAGTTGAGTTGAATTACACTGTCACTGAAAAAGAGCTCTTAGCTATAGTACATTCTTTAAACAAATTTGGGCACTATGTTACTGGGTACTAAACGTTTCTTCATACTGAACAAGAAACTATTAAATATTTGATGAACAAGCATGATGTTAATGCTAGGATAATTAGGTCATTGTTATTGCTACAACACTTTGACTTGACTATCATTGACAAACCATCAAAAGAAAACGTGGTTGTAGATGTTTTGTCCATGTTAACCTTTCCTGCATGTAATGAAGAGATGGTGGATGATCAACTACTAGATGAGAACCTCTTTTCTATCTTGGTGCTTTCTCCCTGGTTTTTTGATATAGAAAACTACTTGGTTATAGGGAGGTTCCCTCCTAATCTATCACCCAGGGAGAAAAGCAAGATTGTAAGGAAAATCCTCCCTTTCACTTGGATTGGGGGCAATATTTTTAAATTAGGACCAGAACAAATATTTAGGAGATGTGTGAAGAGGAGGAGGTCTTTGAAATCCTCTCAACATGTCATGATGGTTCTTGTGGAGCTCATTTTACTACAAAAAGTAAAGCCTTTAATGTGTTACAGGCTGGTTACTATTGGCCGACCTTACATCAAGATGCAAGGAGATATACCACTAGATGTGATCAGTGCCAAAGCAAAGGAAAACCCACACCCTAGGATGAAATGCCCCTACACCTCAAGTGGCCTTAGAGCCATTTGACAAGTGGGGGATGTTTTGTATTGGGCCAACTGATCCACCATAAGGGAAGAAACATTACATCATTGTGTGCACTAGTTACTTCACAAAGTGGGTTGAGATAAAAGCCACCAAAGCAGCAAATGAGAAAAAAGTGGCAAAATGTTTAAGAGAGCACATATTCTATAAGTTTGGGTATCCAAGGGAGGTATTCACTAATCAAGAAGCACAGTTCACATCCAATTTTATTGAGGATCTTATCAGGCAGCACCATATCAAGCACAAGACATCCACTACCTATCATCCTCAAGCAAATGGGCAAGTAAAGGTCACAAACAAAGCACTGGAGAGTATCCTCACCAAATTTGTTAACAACAGTAGGAAATATTTGGCAGAGAGACTAGTAGAGGCCACTTGAGCCTATAATATCACTTCGAAAACCACCACTGGATTCACTCCATATGTTTGGTTTATGGGAATAATTTTTTTCTTTATATTTAGTTTGAATATAACACTTTTATAATGGAAGCTAAATTGGACTTAGATGTCACCACAACACAACAAGAAAGGTTGCTCCAACTAAATGGCTTAGATGAGTTCAAAATGCAAGCTCTCTTACACACTGAAGTCATACAACTGCAAAGCAAGGTCTGGCATGACAAACATGTTAAGGAAAATACTTTTCAAGAAGGGGATTGGGCCTTGTTATAAGGTTCTAGGTTCAAAGATGTTAAAGGGAATCTAGTGAAAATATGGTTGGGGCCATACCTAGTGGAAAAATGTCATGAAATTGGATTTGTCTAGATCAGAAGTATTGATGAGGAAGGCATCCACTTTCTTGTAAATGGTTACAGGTTAATGTTATATAGAATAACTTTGTCCAAGGAGGAATTTATCAGTTCATCCAATAAGGAATTGAGTGTGATTAGGAGTTTCATAGCTTCCAGTCCACAACACTTTTAGAAATTTTATTTAAAGAAAAAAACAAAAAGAGAGAGAGACAAATAAAATCCTTGGATCAAAACCTCTATGAGGCATCTGAGGCCAAATCCTGGGTTGAAAACATCTCTGAGGTAGCCCAGGAGCAAAAAAAGAGAAAAAAATAAAATAAAGATTCCTTGGTGAAAACCTCCCTTGAGGCACCTAGAGTAGACATGAAGGTTGAAAACCTCCTATGACGTAGCCTATGAGTCTCAGGAAAAATAAAAAAATAAAAATAAAAAGGCAGAAAATAAAAGAGGAAAAGGAAGAAGCTTATATCCTATTTCCTAACCTTTTTTTGTTTTGCAGAGTTGTACACAGTGGCAGATTTCATGGTTACAGGCCAAGACCTATAGGTTTTTATCCATTCCTCTATCCATACACCCCATGCTCATCTTCTCCATTCACATTTCTATCTCTCTCTACCATCCTATCATCAATAAATATGAAATTCACCTCCTCTATGTGCTACTATAGGGAGGACCTGTGTTGTTGTAAGAAGGTACTTTAATGCTACCTGAGGAGTCTATGGAGCTACAGGATGGAGATCCGAGAAGAAAATTGATCCAAAATACCATCTTGAATCTGAGAAAGGGTAAAGAGGGTCCTCCTATGAATTTTCCATCACTCATCTAACACCCATCCACTCATTTGAACAAACATTTTCTCAAACTTCTCCACTCTATCCTTCCTTAAAAGAACATAGAAGCTATCACTTTCTATCTATATAGTTCCTACGCTACTCCTCCATGATTCTAACCTTATCCTCATAAATCATCATCATCTCGCTCATCTCCCTAATTCTAACCGAAGACTTAAAGGGGAGAACAAGGGACTGTTATAGGAAGAAACTCCTATTGTAGCAACTTGTACAACCACACAACAAACAATGATATTATTTTTTTTCACCACAAAAGGGATGATAAAGCTCGGTTTACCACCATGAAGAGACACCTATTTCTCAAGGATAATTTTCACCGGCAGCAGTAGCTTGAATCTTAGAAGAAGCACCTACAACACACAACAACAACAACAATAAGGCAACATAGAAAAATGAAGGCATGCACAGGAAATAAGTCAAAGAGGTAAACTCCCTTCTTCATAATGATGTATGGTCAAGCTCCATCATGCAAGATTCTGCAATAGATAAATCCATAGGTAGGATTAGTTATGGAAACCCTAACCTCTTCCCCTACATAAAAATGACAAAAATGTGTTTTAAGCGAGAAAATGTGTTATAATAGGCTGGAGGTAGCTAGTGAACTTGACCACCCTCAACTAGTAAACTCAAGTGTGAGTTAAGTTACCCATGCATCGTGGAAATGTCAAATCAAAACAAAATAATGTCCTCGAAGAGTGGGTGATAATCATGAGGAGGGAGAGATGATGATAGTTAGTGCAGACAACAGTCCAAAATAAGAAACTCATGTTAATGCCAAGTCACCATAATGCTCCAAGATTTTAACCAAAATCGGATATTATGTGTTGGCTCGACTCCATTTACACCATCCCTCATTCAAAAAATGGGCGGAGGAAGGATGAGCTAGTGCATCGAATAGCTAGAGTGTCACTGAGTTTCAAACCCTACCTACATAGTTCTATTGGAGAAGGCTACAAGCAGGCCTGTAATTGCTACAAGAGGGCTGAGAGGAGATGTAGGAGGAATTAAGAAGAGTAAAAGGAGTCATAGTGGCTCGATATTCTCTCAAAAACTTCATGGACACCCAGAATTTCTCTGATAAGAAGTAAGTGATACCCTCCTCCTTTTTTCTACACCAAATTTCATGAATAGTGTGCTTGAAATTAAGAGAATATAATAGTTAATTAATTAGTAAGGGATCCTTTTGGAGGTTTTTTTGGTCAATATACAAGAAATAGCTTAGTGAATATAATTTTGAGCACCCTTCTTCCTCACTATCACCAAGCAATGTGCCACAATTTCACCATTGTTTATGCCACCATTTCACTACTGAGACTACCTAAATTTTTCAAATTCCACAACTACATAGCATCAAGGAGTAATAGAGAAGAAATGGGGGAAGTATTTAACATAAGGGAGCCGTCAAATACCAGGATAATTCACCAACACCCTTCTATAGTGGATATCTTCATAAACCACCAATGGTCGGGTTTCTTTGAGCTACTAAGGGGGTATGGTGATGACCTTGCCCATGAAATTTTCACAACATTACATTCTCAGGGGCAAGACAATGCCAAAACTGTTGTTAGAAGGCTGGCCATTTCCCTTAGTCCAGAAACTATCACCAGAGTAACCACCTTTCCTCTAAGAATGAGATGGAGCCTAAGTGTCACGGCCAAGAAAAACTTCTTCCTTTCAAAAGAGAATCATGTAGAAGACAAGAATGGAGTGAGGAGAGAAGTCTTCCCTACCCTTGGGATGAGGTAGCATACCACATACTTAGATACATATCTTGTGAAGGGAGATAAAGTGTAGTTTATGCCTACCACTTCAGGTTGCTCCAAGAGCTAAGATTCAAGGAAGAACTGCCCCTTTTTCAAAGAATTAGTGTCCCTCATTTTCTTATGCAGTCAATCAACAAGATGAGTCGGAAGGTAAGGGAAGGAAAACATCAACATTTAGCTCACCATAACCTCATAAAATTGACAGTGGTATATGATTTGAACCATTTGATAATCCCTATCCTATGGAACAAATTTGTAGACATTGATAGCGAGATTTTCATAGAAACACAAGCCCTCGCACCACGAGAAACCCCAACCTATAGTTTTGGATGAAGAAAGGGAAAAATAGAGGAAGAAGAAGGGGAAAAAATAGAAGAGGAAGAGGTAGTAAGGTCAGAAGAGGAAGAAAGAGAGACAAAAGAGGAGGAGGTAGCAAGAACATAAGGAGAAGAAAAAAAGGTAGAGGAGAAAGAGAAAATAGAGAGAAAGGAAGGAGAAGAGCATGAGAAGAAAGAATGAGCCCTAAGAAGACTTCTCCACCCCAAGGAATAGAAGACATTGAATAGGAAGTGGTTGCAAACTTAGCTACCTTGGGCACTCCCATCAAGCCAAAAAGGAAGAAATCAAAGCCAAGTCAATTGTATTTTAGAGTAGGAAAAGCACTAGAATTAGAAAAGGAAAGCCACAAAGTCCTACAAGGGTTCCTATAATTATTGATGAGTCACTAAGATAACAGGAAGAAATAGGACCCATTGAGGGAAAAGTTGAGGAGGTCACTACTCCTAGAACCAAAAACAAGTCACCCATAACACCTATGAGTAGGCCTACCACTAGGTCTGTCACCTTCAAGAAGTCAAGGACACAATCTGTATTTGAGGAAGAGGAAAAAGAGAAGCTACATGAGAGGCAAGCTTTGCTATAGGAGGGGCAGAATTTGCTACAAGAAAAACAAGGGAAGCTACAGGAGCCCAAGAAAGATTCACAAAAGGTAGCCACCACCTCAAAAATTGTTGAAAATACCTACAACAGTGTTGGCTTGGTGGGGCCTAACCCAGGTTCAGTGTTAGTTAGCCAAACAAATCCCTACACTACTAGCTGTTTTGGCATCAGTCCATGGAGCATGGACCGAAGTCTCACCCGAAGCGGTATGGGGGGATGCTGGAACCAAGTTTTTGCACCCTGATATGGTTGTGATGTTGGTTTATTCCTTCTATTCCTTCTTACATGCATGTTACTTAGTTCTAGGGATTGCTAGATGAGCCCTTTACTCCACCCTTCAATACCTCCACGAAAAGGTACAATTGACCTTCACGCAGCCCTAACCTATGACTCAAGTACTTTCGCATTGCTAGGGCAATGTACCGTGCAGATTCCCAAACTAGTTCAAGTGTCTTACTTATCTTATTAAATGACCATAGTTAGTACTGCGTAAACAGATGTTCTTACTTGCATTCACTTAACCGACATAATTTCATACATTTGCACATCATATAAGCATTATAAATGAAATTCATACATAACATATCAAGATGCATTAACAGGAAATAAAGACACAGAGTTTGTAAAATGCTTCTCTCTATTGATATCTTTAGATGATTACAGACTCTATGCGCCTTGCGCACAGAATTGCAGGGGTCAGCGCACTCAGCTATGGACTTCCAACCTAGGCCTCTGCGCACTCAGGTGCAAAGCCTCTACCTACACTACGACCTGAAACTTAGACTTCTTACTTCAAAGCTATGACTATCTAACATCCCCCTAAAACCTACTTAGGGCTTACTTACTTAGCTCTTTTTATATAATCCTATGGTCCACGGACCATGGGTAGGTCTTTACAGTTGAATTTACTTTACAAAAATAAGGGCGGACAACCCTTTATGACTCATGACACCTTCGCGCTCCATGACCACAAAATGCAGAGGCTTTACAACTTTATTACAAAATTTTGACCCAAAACATGGGCTTTTAGCCCCAAAACTATCATTGGGTGATCCCATTCCCAACAAGCCCCCAATGCAAACATCGTGGCTTGCCCTCGAGTCACTTGGTAGGCATGGATATCTTAGCACGAGGACCTTCTAGTTTGACTCGTATGATCGCAACCTCAGCAGTGCATTGTACTACTGCCTACTTTATATCTTCAACCATCTGCTCGGTCACTCCTCCTGAAATGATGGCCTAAATCTTTTGATGAATTGCTTGTAGAATTGTAAGCTTTCCTTAAATAGAGCCTGTCACCATGTAAGCATCATCTAACCAGGGCTTCAATTGTGCCTTCATCACTGCTTCCTTGTGCAGTGTTGCATCCAGCTGCTCTTTTAGTTGCTTGGCCTCCTGCAGCTTTTCTAGTCTTTGTGTTAGCACGATGGTTCGTGTTGTGCCCTTGACTTCATCATAGTGTTGTTGTAGCTCGTGTGCTTCTATATTTAGTCATTGTACATTAGGGTCCTCGAGCAAGCTTGTCAAGACCACAAATGATTGCTCAAAAAGTTGCGTGCAGTCTGCTACTACACTTTCAACCACCGCTATTGCTTCTGTCACAGTGGTTGCCCGCTACTCCTTTACTTCTGGGGGAGTTGAAGGCTAGGACTTCAATTGTAACTCTGTGATATGCAGGTTGAACTCCAACTAAAACCTCACCATTTCTGTCCAAGCGTCGTGCACACCTGTGGCCAGCTTGTGGTCACGTACCTAACTGGTTCTTCCTCAAGGATGGCCAACTCTAGGACCGTTCGGCATGCCTCCTCAATGACCAACATAATATGCGTGTTTTAATTGGTTATCTCGGTCACAACAATGATGGAAGAGTCTCATTGTAGTGCCATCTTCTCATCTTTGACTTGCTTCTCACTAATCACCTAGAGGGCGTGGTGCCCACAGGCCCTCAGCTCTGCAATCACTTCATCTTGCAAGAGGTGGAGCACTTCACTAGGGAGTGCTGGCAGATTCAACCCTACTCCCTTTAGGGAACTGACAGTGGGCCTGTCAGCTTTGTTCTCTGTGGTCAGTGCTCCAATAGGTAGCACTATCACATTGGAAGCCTTTGCGCATAGCATCTTGGCAACTTTTGAAGTGTCGATAGCAAGGATGGTAGACACTGTGCCAGCCTGTGTCGCGCGGGCCTACAGCTCTTGCAGACATGTTTGTATAGCCAACAATACTAGTTGTTGCTGCTGCTCAAGCTGTTATAGGGCCTCTGCGGTGACATCCTGCACCGTGTCATGGATGTCCTGTAGATCATCCTCTATTAGTGTGATAGTGTCTAGTGATGTCTCAGTAGCATTTGATTTCTTCCTAGACCCTCCTTTCTACTTCTCCCTTGGACACTTGATGCGGGAGGACATTGCCTAAAGGTCCATGCCATGCTACTCTGTCTACTCGTCCGTCTCCTCCTCTGTCTCAGGTGAAGGCGACCTCACACCTTTGTCAAAGCCCCACCCTGTTTCACCTATTTGCTTCACTGTCTGTTGAGTGGCATCACGCTTCGCCTGGGCGTTGTCAATAGCCTCCTCTTTCTTCTTTTCAACAATTTGTGTCATCTTAAGCTTCGCCTCCTCCTTATTTTTCTGTGTGGCTAAATTGCTCCCTCCCACTGCCAAGTTTGTTGTAGCACGCCACTCTACTGACCATCGATCAAGTACTGCATCAATGGCATCATCCGTTGACAAGTAAGGAAAGTCATACCATTTCTGTGTAGGGTCCTTCTGTGCCCTGATGGACACATGGTGGAAGCCTACTTTAAAATCTTTGTAGCCATGCAGGTTGGCGTACACTGTAGGTGACAAATGTAGTTTGTGATTGATAGCCATGCGAATTTTCATCTCCATCAAGATCCAGAAGACCTTGTTGTCCTTGATGCACTACGCATCCTTGGTCATCCACAGCAAAGCTTACTTCACTGCTTTTGGTAGGTTTGGCATGACTGAAGGGAATTGGCTATCCTTCGGCAGCTCCCATGCTACCAACACAATCGACAACAAGAGCCACACATAGTGGAACATCTTGCTAAGCTCCTATGCATAGCGGCTTTTTGCTAGGAACTCTCTACAAAAATAGTTTGACTAGTTGAACTGGACTCCTTTAGTGCATTGGGTTGCTAGCGTGATGACAAGAGGCAACACCTCATTGGCGCAACACTTCCTCATCACCTTCCCTACTAAAATCTGCGTAGCTACCTTTACAGCAAGGTCATAGATGCTGGATATGGCATATCCACGCAGCTTCTTCACCAGATTAAACTTTTCTTTCATGGCCTTTGTGAGGGCTTGCTCACCACATTTTCTACCAAATATCATGGCTGGATTTTCTCCACTGTAAGGCAAATGTGTGATCTTGTGGATCAACCTGTCAGTGATGGGTATTGACTCCTCCAGTAACAGACACCCATCATGCACCAAGAATAGCAGCTGCTTGATGATCAATATTGTAACTGGGGTGTGGTTATAGTGCGGAACCCAAAGCAGGTTGAGCAACCTTGCCTCGTCTACTCCTTTGAGGCACCTCCATGGCTCCACTACAGTCATTTCGATGTTTGTATCAATGATGTTATGCATTGGCTGCTCAGTCTCCAGGTGTGGGAACTTCTCATGATTGGCCAAGTCCTAGTCTTCAAGTTTCAATAGGGGAACCCAACCCATGCGCGACCCTTCAAAATCAATTTCATCTGGCAGTAGAGGGGTTTTCAAGGGGACCTTGCTCTCATCAATGTCTTTCGACACCTTGGTCTTACCCTTGCACGGAGGGACATAATCAGGCAACTGAGTGATAGGTTCAACACCTTGGGCTTCAACCTCTTCCACATCTACTACCACATCCTCAGCATCCATCGGGATGTCTTCAATTTCTTCTTCCTCTGGCTCAAAATTAATGTCTTTTCCCTTCTCCTGTGCGGTAGGCTTTGGTTGGTTTCTCCTTGGTGATGTGCACACCAATATTGCAGGTTGCTTTCCTTTCTTATCCTTCACGGTCTCCTTGGTTGGGGTCAGCTTTGGTCTCAGTGTCCTTGGGGATTTGGGGACTTCGGCTAAAACTTCGGCAACCTCTAGAGTAGCTACTTTTGCCTTCATCTCAATTTTTGGCACCGACCCCTCAATTTTGGTATCTATAGCTTTCGTGGGACTGACATGATTTTCTGCAAGAACTCCTGTGTCTCTTTCGGCAATGTCTCAAATACCTTACTGGCTATTAGAAGTTCATAGTGCTCACGATTCATGTGCACTTGAGAGCACAACAACTCAGTTTGCAAAATGCCAAGTGTTTTTCGTTGGACAACCACTTGTAATTTATAGGGAATTTTGAATTCAAATCCAACTGTTCCCCCCAAATTTGGTTCATTAATGCCGGATTAGTGGCAGATCTTCGAGGACCTGACCCATAAATTCCATCTTAAATGGCAGTTGCCTACTCCATTTGGCCACATTTCTACCATCAAATCATGAACAGTGACTTTAATGATCACTTTCTGGCAGACCTGCGCAATTCCTCCCTGGGTTGCGCAGCTCCCCTCGTACTTCTACGAACTCTGTGACACTTACTGGCTTCACAAAATCCACCAATTGCATAGCTCCCTAACCTGGGCAGTGTAGTTTATAGTCCTGCACCTCCTTTTAGTTTCCTACAACACTAAGACTGTGCTACCTTCATGTATTCACATGGTCGGAGACTACCATTCACCTTTCCTAGGAAGGGTTCTCCATTCAATTTTACCAATTGTACCGCTAGTCCATCGATAATCCCCTTAATGACATATGGCCCTAACCAGTGCATTCTTTAGAATTTTGTAGAATTTTCTACAAATCAAATACTTTTTATACCATGTAGAACTTTTTTCTACAAATCAGCTAACTCTGATACCATGTAGAAATTTCCCACCTGTAGATCACCTGGTAATGCAATGTACTAAAGCAAAACACTTGATCTACTTCTACAAACAATTTAGCGGAAGCTTAGTCAACATGAGAAACATCAATAAGAATGCATATAACTGATAAGAAGGAATCAATCACACATAACACAGAAGAATTTACCCGGGGAGGGAACCTGCCTAAAACCCCATCTCTGTATTATCATACAAGTGGAAATATAGTCTGGATTACACAAAGCCTTACCTCGAAAGATATCCAGCTCTCAGTACAATACCTCTACTGCTCATAGACAGTTAAAGGCTCCTCACAAACCTTCTCCTCTACCCTCCAAGCCTCCTATTTCTATGAACAATTTTCCTTGTCCTCTAGCTGCAACCTATGTGATTCTCACCTCACACACAACACTGACCTATGAAATAATTGCACAAACCTGAAGGAGATAAATCCTCATCATGGATGAGCTTACTTTATAGGAAAAATATTAATCCAACTGATAGTACATTGTCCCACATGTGATCTCAACCGGGTCTCTGACAGAACTGACATGCAACAATTATCCATGAGTGAATCCTCAGTTATCTAAAACAATAGTTGTCACATGCATGCAAGCATTAACAAACTATATTTTATTATTTTAACAACTTGTTAAAATAATCTAACTGGACTTGACTAGTTAGAACTAAGTCAACTGATTCTCTCATTATAGACCTCATACTTATTCCCTCAATTAGTGGAGGAAATTAAGGATAAATTCCTCAATTAGTGGGACAACTCATGTGCATGCTCACAAAGACTTCAAATTCGGATTTCCTTAACTAATTAACTCAACTAAATTAATTAATATTTCCAACTGCTATTAAGAACAAAATTAATTTTACTTCCTATAGATAGACTAGGGACTACTATAAATAAGAAGGGACCCAGAAATGTTATTTTTAGAACTTTCTATTTTTAGCAGTTTCACCTCTCACCCAATGTGGCCAATGACCTCACTGGCCAAATTGCTATTTTTAGACACGCTATTTTTAGCAGGTCCATTTTTAGCACATTCTAAATTTAACTTTGCTTGTTGCACATTTTTCAACACTCCCTCTCAACAAGAAAGGCTTCCTCTTGAACCCAATCTTGTAACTCTAGAATGTTCTGCATGCAACACATCTACCCAATCCACTTGCTCCAACAACACTTAGAACAAAAACACTCCCAACTGACAACTTTGTTGGGCTAGGAACATGCTCTGATGCTGAAGCTCTACTTGCTACTGACAAGTGCTCCCTCTCTGACATCTACGCTACTGAAACATCTGCATGCATCTCGCACCATTGCACACCTCTCTATGCCACCTAGCACTGTGCAAAACACTTGTGCCTCTCACATTGCTACAGCCTGCTAGCTATGTGTTGTCTTGGGATTCCCTGCACTGTCACTCTCTCTGCTCCTCTATCTGCATCTATCTCTACCCAATCAGTCAGTTCCTGCTACTCCACATCGGGGCTCTTGTAGCAAGGTCTCATCCAAGAGGTTGGGTACTTCAAGGATCTCGCCCCTTCTCCTTGGGACGATCACTCTATATCGCCCCACCTCCTACCTGGAGGTATGGCTACATGTGATCCCTCAGCCAATTTGGCTCAAAGTTTCTCCCTACTGGAGGTCTCTACATGATTAGATGTCTCTACTTGATCTCCACTCAGCTTCCCCTATTGTGGCTGCTCCACAACCTCCTGAAGCTGCTGCACGAATCGTGCCTCCTGCACAATCGTCTGAGACTTCTTCTGGCTCTGCTTGTTGAGAGGTAATATACCTTCCCTCTCAACCACCAAGTCTCCATTAGTTGCCTTGCTACTCAAGGCTTTGCATGCATCTTGAACCTCAAGAGCATATAGGTTCTTGATCCGTGAATCAATCTGCTTCACCTGTCTAGTGATGATGTGTCTAAGGAAAACCTTTCCCTTACTGAAGACTACATCATAGCCTCTGTCTTCCAGCATCGCGATCGACACCAAGTTTCTCTTCAGTCCTGGTATATACTTGACATCGGTCAAGGTAAGGCGAGATCCATGCTCCCTCTAAAAGATAACCCTGCCTACACCTGAGACACTATACTTTTCATCATTACCCATCACTATGAGTATCTGGAGATCTTTCTCCTCCAAAATACTGAACAAACTCTTGTCACCGGTCATGTGGAAAGAAGCTCCACTGTTAAGAAACCAACCACTTCCCACCATGGATGAAACCATGCATGCGAAGAGTGTCAAATCCAACTGATACTATGAAGCAAATGCCTCACCTTTAGATCCTTCCCTGGATCCCTTCTTGGATTTCCTCCATGGACAATTTGCAGCATAATGGCCCACCTCATGACAATGAAAGCATCACACTTTCAATTTGTCATCCTTCTTCCCATCATTGGAAGAACTGGATTTGGAAAGAGAAACCTTCTCCTTCCTCTTCTTCACCTTACTTGCTAAGGCACAGTTCTCCTCATCATGCATGGGTTAAGAACTGTCTCTGGTGCTCCATCTGATCTCCTCCTGCATTAAATCCGACCATAGTCGTTTCCAATCTAGTAGTTTCTCCCTTCCATTCACTGAGTCCTAGTAGCTATGCTATCTCTTAGGAAGGCCAGGGAGTGCTAGACTCACCATATCCTCATCCGATGTCATGACCCCTACACTTGAAAGCTCATCCCTGCATGTGATGAGCTTGGTCAGATACATAGATATCGTCTCATCCCTTTCACACTTGATCTTTCGAAGTTTTTCCTCCAATGCCAGCTTTCTCTGATCATTGCTATTTTGATATAAATCTTTCAATGTTTTCTTTATTGCATGTGGAGACTCCTTCCCTTGGAGGCTCGAGACAATGTGATCTCGCACTCCCTCCAAGAGAATTCTCCTAGCTCTAGCCACACACTTCCTCCATTCCACCTGCTCAGTCTTGTCAGTAGGCTTAGGAATTTCTTGATCAATGAAATCCTTAAGGCCATTATCTTCCAAAACTACCTCCGTGTGATCCTTCCAAGCTATATAGTTTGAGCTGCCATCAAGGGCATACTCAAGCCTCAAACCATAGAATTCCATTGATGAAATAGATGTGATAAGAACTTGAGATCTATATCCCAAATAATAAACTTCGAATTTCTCCTGCTAATATATTGTTCTTGCTTGATCACCTGTGCTCTGGTACCATGTAGAACCTTTTTCTACAAATCAGCTAGCCCTGATAGCATGTAGAAATTTTGCACCTGTAGATCACTTGGTAATGCAAGGTACTAAAGCAAAACACTTGATCTACTTCTACAAACAATTTAGCGGAAGCTTAATCAACCAGGAGCAACATCAATAAGAACACATATAACTGATAAGAAGGAATCAATCACACATAACACAGAAGAATTTACCCGGGGAAATCACCTGCCTAAAACCCCATCTCTATATTATCATACAAGTGGAAATATAGTCTGGATTACACAAAGCCTTAGCTCAGAAGCTATCCAGCTCTTAGTACAATCCTTCTGCTGCTCATAGATAGTCAAAGGATCCTCACAAATCTTCTCCTCTGCCCTCCAAGCCTCCTATTTCTATGCACAGTTTTCCTGTTCCTCCAGTTGCAACTTGTGTGATTCTCACCTCACACACAACACTGACCTATGAAATAACTGCACAAACCTGAAGGAGATAAATCCTCATCATGGATGAGCTTCCTTTATAGGAAAAATATTCATCCAACTAATAGTACACTATCCCACATGTAATCTCAACTGGGTCTCTGACAAAACTGACATGCAACAATTATCCATGAGTGATTCCTCAGTTATCTAAAATAATAGTTGTCACATGCATGCAAGCATTAACAAACTATATTTTATTATTTTAACAACTTGTTAAAATAATCTAACTGGACTTGACTAGTTAGAACTAAGTCAACTGATTCTCTCATTATAAAACTCATGCTTATTCCCTCAATCAGTGAAGGAAACTCATGTGCATGCTCACAAAGACTTCAAATTCAAATTTCCTTAATTAATTAACTCAATTGAATTAATTAATTAATATTTCCAATTACTGTTAAGACCAAAATTAATTTTACTTCTTATAGATAGACTAGGGACTGCTATAAATAGGAAGGGACCCAGAACTGCTATTTTTAGAACTTTTTATTTTTAGCAGTTTCACCTCTCACCCAAGGTGACCAATGACCTCCTTGGCCAAACTACTATTTTAGACATGCTATTTTTTTGGATTCCTATTTTCAGCACATTCTAAATTTAGCATTTCTTGTTGCACATTTTTTTTCAACACTCCCAGTTATGGGAAGTTGAAAAAGAAGAAGAGGCCCATCAGGAGGTCAGCAAAGAGGCTCCAGTCCATGATGCATATCTTTCACATGGAGAGCAGGATCAAGGATCTGCTCCAATCTATGATTCATATGATTCAGAGGAGGAAATGGTTGTGGCAAGAAAGCTTCCAACAAGAAGTTTTTCAAGAAGATACCAAAGTTGAATTGCTGCAGAAATATTTCTGCCAAGAATTCTCAACAGACCCTCCAATCTATGACTCTTACAGTTCTAACAGAGAAGATTTTGTTGCAGATTTCCAAGACAGTTGTCCCATTGAAAAATGAGCAGTAAAGATCAGTAGCCAGTTTTTCTTGAAAAGGCTGAAGTTGAGGAGCTTAAAGGTGTTTGTGTTTGCCCTAGCAAAGAGGATATTGGTTAGCAGACTGCTTATGAAATTAAGGTAGCTGCAAACTTTCCTTTTCTATTCCATGACCCTGTGGCCGAGTACATGAGCTTATTCTTAAGCCAGCAACTGAGGTTGTTTCAGCAGCTTGTATTAGGGTCTTCATTTGCTGATTTTTCACGGTGCATGCTTATTTGTATCTTTCTTTTTCAGCAGTATGAAGGCATATGGTCCAGTACTCTAATGCTCGCCTAGCTCCATTGGAGGGTTGAACATACTTAGCTAAATTAAACTATGTGCATAAGTAGGAATGTACATAAATAATCTAACCAGCTAAGCATTTACTTTTTAGTTGTTGGAATTTTTATTTTTGCATTTTAGATTGAGGAGGAAAGTCCCATGGAGATTTTGCTAATTACAAATATTCATTTATTACTGAATTCATGCCCAATGGGGAAAGATATTGTTCTGCAGTTTCTTAGCACCTTGCCAGAAAGGCACTGTACCCAGAAGGAGACAACGTAGTCACTCACTGCTTTATCAGTCATAAGTTGCTTCAAATTCCAAATAGCAGTGAATTTTGATGTTGATTTTTGAGCCATAGAGGCTATCACAGCTTAATGACACCCTCTCCATTGCCTAGTGCTCAGAAAGAGCTTTCCAATGGTATATGGAAGTCCAAAAATGGACTTGTGGAGTAGAAGTTAAAGCATGTTGAAGTTGCCCAAGGGAAAGTTGGAAAACACATGAGGAGAAAGGAAAATTGCAATTGGAGGTCCGGGGTCAAATCGCAATCCCGCATCCTGTAGATCCTACAATACAGTAGTCCTGCAATCCCGTAGTCCCACAATCCCACATACTGCATCCCGCAGGTCCCACATACTGCATCCCGCAATATTGCTATATCATAGTCTAGCGATCCCGCATCCCACAACATCGTAGTCCAACACACTCCAAAACCTTGCATTATCTTCGATTTTCGATATAGTGGTACATCACTGAGGAGGTCAAAAAATAGTTTACAAAGGAAAAGCATGAAAAAACCAAGGTCAGGTTGCCCCCTTCTCTCTCCTCCACATGGCAATACGATGATTGAAGATCGACGGCTTTGGGTTATCAGCTATCAGCGATCGGCGGGGGTCACCGCTCCAAAACATTGTAAACCGTCGGTCTTGCGATTTAGTGTTACATCGCCGAGGAGGGCTTAAATTTATTTACAAACGAAATGCATGTGAAAACAAGGTCGAAGAGGCCTTTTTCTCTCTCCTCCAAGGGGCCACATGGCAGCATATGATTGGTCCTCAGAGATGACATGGGAGTTGACGTCATCAATGATGTGGCAGTACGGATGACAAGTGGCAATACAAAGGACACATGGCAATGTGGATGTTGACATGGCAGATGACACATGTCACTCATGTTCAGCGTTTTAAGGGGTGAAATGGGGCCATTTCTGAGTGACACATGTCACCACACACATGGTGACACATGGCAATGATGATGTCACCCTGGGGTATCAATGATCGCATGAAGTAAAAGCTTATTCCTCCACCAATACTCCTCCCTGGCTGCGATTGTGATAAGGACACAGCCCCTGAATGAAATAAATCATTGCGGTTTATTTCATAAAGATTTCGCATCTAGGATATCAGTTGGTGTGGTGTAAGGGGCAATCAAAGGTGATTCAAGTTATAAAGGAAAAGACCCCCCCAGACAGCAGTTGAGAGCCTTAGTGCCCGAAGGGCAAAGTGCTCGGTCACAACCCACTTTTACGTCATATGAATAAACAGAAAGGGGCTGAAAGCATGGGAGCTAAAGGGCAACTGAAACTCGCCTATTTTTGTATTAGTTCAGTGTTAAAATCCCACACCCAGAAGTCTTCTTTGTTACACTTTAATATAGTCAGTCCTGACAGCAACTTTGACAGTAAATCATGGGGGATGACGCATTCAAACCAGGTGTGGGTGCATTCATGAGAAAACTATTATGCAACATGCCTCCAGAGTCGGCGCCGAAAGCATTTAAAGGAGAATAGACAGTACAAATCACAAACGGCATGGAAAGCACACTATGACAGAGATAGGGCATGGTCTGAAATTTTCACAGGGACAACAAAGGACTCCTTCCTCCATTCTTCCTCCTATTTCTTTTTGACTTTCTGTAGTTTTTTATTTTCAAGAAGGGATTCGATCTCGATTGTAATCTTTAGGTAGTAGAGCCTTACAAGGGCCGAGACAGCTAGTCTAGTAGACAACTGGAGCTCTGGATCAGAGATATTTTTTATTGTAACTCAAGCTCTCCCCGTCTTCTTATAAATAGGGGGATGAAATTCATAAGAGGGGTTCCGGAATTTCTCACCCACTGGGTCTGAATTCTAAGATGCCACTTTGGTTCTATTTGTTGTTTCATGGGGGACTTGACTAATGTTGTGTTGAATGTATGGACTGGTTATTTGGACCGTTAAGACTAATGAAACTCCATGTTGATTCCAAGCATGATAGATGTGCAGGATGTTCCCCTCGGTCATCTCATTTCATTTGTGTTTTTCTTTCCCTGAAATAGTATTAATGAAGTTGTCGTTTTCTTGTCGATTCAAGGATTTATCTAGGCTACTTAATAAGAGAACAGTACCTCTGCATATCTCAGATTTATTTGTGTTATTCACTAGCACTCAGTACCTATAGAAACTACAGATTTATTTTTGTTATTCACTAGCACTTAGTACCTGTAGAAACTACATATTTACTTGTGTATTTGATTAGCCTACAATACATGTGGTAGCTCAGATTTATTTTAATTGTTAAGTAGAGAATGATACCCATGTATATTTACCCTGAACCCTTAATCAACACTCCTCTATTTCTACCATTTCACCTCCTTCCTCTTCAATATTTCTGCTAGGATATTATTGCTAAGTATTATGCTTGTTTACAGCCCTATGCATACATTTCCCTCCTCCTTCTGCTCCTTTCCACGACTACTCCAACTTTAATTTTAAGTTGTCTCATTATTGTGTTCCGACCACCAGGAGAAGACATTTCTCTTTGAAGATCACCCCGATATACCCCCTCATTTGGATCCATGTATTGGCTTGAGTCTACGTTAATGAAGCCATATTGAACCAAGCCTCTCCTATTACCTTTTTACGTGACAATTGGAGTGCTGCAAACCCATCACATATAACCTTTCATGCATTCCTCTATTTAAAATGTCCTAAGCACTCATCTACAATCAACCCAAAGGCTGTCTCTAGGAGGCTTTCTATCTCCCTTACAACACTTGTGCCACAGGATGCTAGATTTAGCTACAACATCTTTCTGGCGTCGTTGTCGGGGAACGGATTAGAATCTTTTTCCCTGGGTACGACAAAGTGTTACCTTTCCCTTGTTAGGCGAGCAAGGGAAGTGTGGGTTGAAGATCTCTCACCTTGGTGACTCCACTGTCAAATTTATGGTAAACATCCTGGCAACTCCACTATCCCTATTTCTATTTGATCATCCTGGCTTTCAACCAACCCCATACTCATTCAAATGCTACAACAGCCCAAAAATCTCCCTACTTTTGAAGCTGAAATCAATCACATAGGAAGGTTTTCAAGATGGCCCTTCCTACATTCGTCACCCTTCCTACATTCCTGGCCAAACAATTTGCCCCACTAGATTTCTTTTCTATTGTTGGTTATCCCAATAATGTCCCTGCATGTCATGAGTGGAATTCCTATTTGCCTAGATTTAGTGGGAACACAGAGAGATGACTTGACCGGCACCTCAAATAATTTCACGAATGCATGGAGCAACAAGGTATTTTTCTTGAAGATGTACAAATGAAGTTGTTCAAGTGGTATTTAGATGAGGATTCTAGAGTTTGGTTTAAAATGATACCTTGTGGCAGCATATCTTCTTTGAAATGTTTTCATAGAACATTCTATCAATATCTCAAAAGATTTTATCCACTGAATGCTCTATTTGAATATTGTTGCACACTTTGTGATGATGAAGATATTCCCGAGGTAAATAACCTTGTTGAAGATGTATGTGAGAGCTCATTCTAAGAAGATATCTACTCACATCAAGAAGCATCTCCCATGAGCAAGAAAGAGAAGAAGGAAACACCATTGAGTTGCCAATAAACTCTCAAAGGGCTTATTGAGTTAAGTCTGATGTTTCTCCTTCTTATGATGAATATAACTCTGATGGAGAGTCAAGTGAGGCAGAGCTACCATACTCCCAGTTATGGGAAGTTGAACAAGAATAAGAGGCCCATCAGGAGGTCAGTAAAGAGGCTCCATTCCATGATGCATATCTTTCACATGGAGAGCAGGATCAAGGATCTACTCCAATCTATGATTCATATGATTCAGAGGAGGAGGAAAGGTTGTGACGAGAAAGCTCCCAACAATAAGTTTTTCAAGAAGATCCCAAAGCTAAATTGTTGCAGAAATATTTTTGCCAAGAATTACCAACAGACCCTCGAATCTATGACTCTTACAATTCTGATAGAGAAGAGTCTGTTGCAGATTTCCAAGATAGTTGTCCCATTGAAAATTGGGCAGTAAAAGATCAGTAGCCATTTTTTCTTGAAAAGGCTGAAGTTGAGGAGTTGAAAGGTGTTTGTGGCTGCCCTGGTGAAGAGGATATTGGTCAGCTGACTGCTTATGAAATTAAGGCAGTTGCAAACTTTCCTTTCCTATTCCATGACCCTGTGGCTAAGTACATGAACCTATTCTTAGGCCAGCAACAAAGGTTGTTTCAACAGCATGTATCAAGTTTTTCATTTGCTGATTTTCATGGTGCATGCTTATTTGTATCTTTTTTTCAACAGTATGAAGGCATATGGTCCAGTACTCTAATGCTGGCCTAACTCCATTGGAGGGTTGAACATACTTAGCTAAATTAAGCTATGTGCATAAGTAGGAATATACATAAATAATCTAAACAGCTGAGCATTTACTTTTCAGTTGTTAGAATTTTTATTTTTGCATTTTAGATTGAGGAGGAAAGTTCCATGGAGATTTTTATAATTACAAAGATTCATTTATTACTGACTTCATTCCCAATGGTGAAGGATATTGGTTTCCAGGTTCTCAGCACCTTGCCAGAAAGGCACTGTCCCCAGAAGGAGACAACGTTGTCACTCACTGCTTTATCAGTCATCAGTTGCTTCAAATTCCAAATAGCAGTGAATTTTGATGTTGATTTTTGAGCCATAGAGGCTATCAGAGCTTAATGACACCCTCTCCATTTCCTATTGCTTGGAAAGAGCTTTCCAATGGTATATGGAAGTCCAAAAAAGGACTTGTGGAGTAGAAGTTAAAGCATGTTGAAGTTACCCTTGGGAAAGCTGAAAAACAAATAGAAAACACCAAAGGAGAAATGCAAATCGCAATTGGAGGTCCGGGGTCAAATCATAATCCCGCATCCTGTAGGTCCTATAATACGGTAGTCCTGCAATCTCGTAGTCCCACGATCCCGCATACCGCGTCCCGTAGGTCCCGCATATCGCATCCCGCAATATCGCTATATCGCAGTCCCGCGATCCCGCGTCCCACAACATCGTAATCCAACACACTCCAAAACCTTGCGTTAGTTTTGATTTTTGGTATAGTGGTACATCATCGAGGAGGCCAAAAAATCGTTTACAAAGGAAAAGCATGAAAAAGCCAAGGTCAGGTTGCCCCCCCTCTCCTCCACGTGGCAGTACGATGATTGACAATCGGCGGCTTTGGGTTATCGGCTATCAGCAATCGGCAAGGGTCACCACTCCAAAACATTGTAAACCGTCGATCTTGTGATTTAGTGTTACATAGCCGAGGAGGGTAGAAATTTATTTACAAAGGAAATGCATGCGAAAACAAGGTCGAACAAGACTTTTTCTCTCTCCTCCAAGAGGCCACATGGCAGCATATGATTGGTCCTCAGAGATGACATGGGAGTTGATGTCATCAATGACGTGGCAGTACAAAGGACACATGGTGGTATGGTTGTTGACGTGGTAGATGACACATGTCACTCAGTTTCAGTGTTTTCTGGGGTGAAATGGGGTCATTTATGAGTGACACATGTCACCACTCACATGGTGACACGTGGCAGTGATGATGTCACCACTCACATGGTGACACGTGGCAGTGATTATGTCACCCCGGGGTATCAGTGATCGCATGAAGTAAAAGCTTATTCCTCCACCAATACTCCTCCCTAACTGCGATTGCGATAAGGAGAAATTCCTAGAATGCAATAAGTTATTGCAGTCTATTTCATAAATATTTCGTGTCTGGGATATCATTCGGTGCGATGTAAGGGGCAATTAAAGGCGATTCAAGTTATAAAGGAAAAGGCTTCCCAAAAAGCAGTTGAGAGCCTTAGCACCCGAAGGGCTAAGCACTTGGTCACAACCCACTGTCAGGTGATATGAATAAACAAGAAGGGGCTGAAAGCATGGGGGCTAAAGGGTAGTCGAAACTCGCCTATTTTCTTATCAGTTCAGTGTTAAAAGCCCACACCTGAGAGTCTTCTCTATTACACTGTAATACGCAACCCCAAGCAGATTAGGGCACCGATTGCATTCAATAGGACATTTAAGGTTGAAATGACATAGCCGATCCTGATAGCAGCTTTGACAGTAAATCATGAGGGATGGCGAATTCATGAGAAAACTATTATGAAACATGCCTCCAAAGTCGGTGCCGAAAGCATTTAAAGGAGAATAGATAGTAAACATGACAAGCGACATGGGAAGCACACTATGACAAAGACAGGGCCTGATCTGAAGTTTTCACAAGGACAACAAAGGACTCCTTCCTCCATTCTTCCTCCTATTTCTTTTTGACTTTCTGTAGTTTTCTATTTCCAAGAACGGATTCGATCCTGATTGTCATCTTTAGGTAGCAGAGCCTTATAAGGGCCAAGACAGCTAGTCTGGCAGACAACTGAAGCTCTGGATCAGAGATATTTTTTATTGTAACTCAAGCTCTCTCCCTCTTCTTATAAATAGGGGGATGAAATTCATAAGAGGGGTTCCAAAATTTCTCACCCACTGGGTCTGAATTCTAAGCTGCCACTTTGGTTCTATTTGTTATTTCATGGGGGACTTAACTAATGTTGTGTTGAATGTATGGATTGGTTTTTTGGACCCTTAAGACTAATGAAACTCCTTGTTGATTCCAAGCATGATAGGTGTGCAACATGTTCCCCTCAGTAATCTCATTTCATTTGTATTTTTATTTCCATGAAATAGTATTAATGAAGTTGTTGGTTTCTTGTTGATTCATGGATTTACCTAAGCTACTTAATAAGAGAACAATACCTGTGCATATCTCAGATTTATTTGTGTTATTCACTAGCACTCAGTACCTGTAGAAACTACAGATTTCTTCGTTATTTGATTAGCCTACAATACCTGTGGTAGCTCGATTTACTTTGGTTGTTAAGCAGAGAATGATACCCATGTATATTTAGCTTGAACCCTTAATCAACACTCCTCTATTTTTCCATTTCACCTCCTTCCTCTTCCATATTTCTATTGGGACATTATCACTAAGGATTCTGCTTATTTACAACCCTATGCATATATTCCCCTCCTCCTTCTCCTCCTTTCCACCACCACTCCAACTTCAGTTTTAAGTTCTCTCATTGTTGTGTGTCGGCCACTAGGAGATGACATTTCTCTTTGAAGATTGCCCTGATATACCCCCTTATTTGGATCCATGTACTGCCTTGAGTCTACTTTAATGAAGTCCTATTGAGCCAAGTCTCTCCTATTACCTTTTTACGTGACAATTGGAGTGCTACAAACCCCTCACATATAACCTTTCATGCAATCCTCTATTTAATATGTCCTAGAAACTGGTCTACAATCAACCCAGAGGTTGTCTCTAGGAGGCTTTCTATCTCCCCTACAACACTTGTGCCACAGGGTGCTAGATTTAGCTACAACATTACCAATGCTCCATAACTATTTTTTAACTTCCTTGTGGACTTAATCCTTTTGTAAATGGAATCCTCCGCTACGACCATGCTTCATGTTATGTGAATCTCCCCCTTCCAATAATTCTTCTTCTTGCAAGTACCCCATCATGTATATCTTCCTTCTGTATCTTATATCACTTCAATATTTCTCCTTGAACTGTTTGATTTATTCTAATTCCAATGGATGTTGGATCAAGTTTTTTTCAATTATATTTAGATTTCCTATGTTTATGGTGGACCTACTACCCCTATCCATAAGTCCTATATATACTTGTTATCATGATGTTTCCCACATACCAATACCTACTTCTCTGCAAATGATCATCCTACCAATATAATCTTTCTTCTTCAAGTTTCACTTCAAACAATTGTGTCCTTGAAGAAGCCTTCACCAATGGATTATATCTAAGGGGTAAGATGTAACCTTGGTTATTCATGTTTCATCCTCTATTCCTTAGTGTTCATTCTTGAGTTAAAAGAGAGTCCCTCTCCCTTGTTCCATCTCAAATTGATCTTGCAGTCACGTGTTATATGTCCTTCATTATGGAAACTATAAAATTCTGCATTGGGCCTCAATATTGGAGGAAATGACCCATATTATCTTTTAATTTGATCCACATATCTGAGCCTAGGGATTTGATTGTATCCTCTACCTTTGATATAATCATAAGTTCGACAATATCGTGCTTTTTCCAAATTTTGTGCAAGAAAAACAATGACCAGAAAACTTATTTTAATACCTGGTGGCATAAGGTTTCCTTGATGTGACATAATTTTGAAGTTGTTCCTTGGAATATATTCATCCATTTGTTTATTTATGACTCTTGTTCCATTATTGTTTGTGGATCCTTTGAGGACATTTTTCGTCATGGAGGCTTCATACTTTCATCGTAGCTCCTTTTCTTATGTGAACTAGATATGCCTTTCTAATTCCTAGTATCATTCTAAGAATCATCATAAATGTTGAAATGAACATGGTTGGGTTGATTCATCACTTGCTTAGAATATTCAAATGAGTTGTTGTTGGATCCAATGAATATCTAAGCATGATTCTTTGGATGATCTTCATTTGATGTCTTTGAAAGAGATTATCTTGGGATGTCTTGCAATGTTCTTGGTAACCAATGCCTAATTTGATGAGAGGAAATATTGGAATGCTAAGAATATTATCTAGAGATTCAAATCCTTTGAGAATATTTAAGTTTTGTTTGATATGTGCCAATTCTTCTTTCAAAATAATGTCTTCACAGATTTCACAAATGTCTTTCCTTTTGTTTAATTGTTTTAACAAAAACTCCTTTACCCTTTTGGCTTCTTTTGGTTCGACCTTGAGAGTGATAATGGAATATCCATCTTGATATTTGTCTTGGACTTGTTGCTATAGATGTCCCACCCTCTTTCTAAGGGATTTTATTTCTTTCAATGCACTTTTGAGTTATCCTTCATAATATATTTCTGCTTCAATAAAGAACAATATTTCACCTCTTTCATCATCAATCACACTTGCATTGCTCTCGTAATCGCTTTCTTCTTTTGAGAAGAGGTTTTTCTTTTAGCATTTCGTTTCTTCTTTTGATCCTTAGAATTGAATCTTACTTAGTCATCACTATCATTCATTTTTGTATAAGGACATTTAGAAGCATAATTTCCTATTCTTCCACATTCAAAGAATTTGAAAGGAAGATTACCTTTGAAATTTGTTGTTCCCATCTTTAGCTTTATAACGAACTTGGCTTCTTCTTCATCAAATTCATGACTGGAGTTTGCTTGATTCTCATACTTTCTTCCTTGTTGGCTACTATGAATGTGGCTTCCTTTATTCTTGACTTGTTCTTCTCCGTCCCTTGTTCATATGTTGTGAGTGTTCCATGAAGCGTGTCCATGTTCAACTTATCAATGTCTGATAGCTCTTTAACGGTTGATACTTTGGAATTGAATCTTGGAGGCAAAGGTCTCAATATTTTTCAAACGAAAACATCATCCTTGACTTCTTCACCGGGACCTACAAAAGACTTGAAAACTTTGTCTACTCAAACAAAATATGAGGCAATATCCTCATCTTCCTCCATTTTCAAACATTTGAATTGAGCCCTATAAGAATGTAGCTTGGCTTTCTTGACTTTTTGTCCTCTTCATAACAATTTTTAAGCTTGTTCCATAGATCATCAGCTTAATTACAATGCATCACTTTGAAAAAAATTGTATCTAATAAACCACTCAAAATGGCATGCTTAGTTATTGCATTGCATGTATAGAGGGCCTTACCAGCTATATCAGTAGGAGGAGAATCAGGAACTTGATAATTATTCTCTATAGTTACCCAAGCATCAACTCCGAAATAAAGTATAGTTGGATCGATCAAACTAAGTAGGATTGTTTTTTATCTGGTAGAGGCCAGTTTCCATGAGATAAACCTTCCATTGATTAACTATTCTTGAAGGAACCTACTACAATACCACTTTTTATACCAAATATCACATTGAGAGGGGGGAGGGGGAATTGAATCAGTGTAATGATAAATTCATTATTTCAAAACATTTCATCAATAATTAACTATGTTGGAATGCATAAGGAAATAAAGTGAATCATACAATGAATAAAAGTGTGAGATTTTATTCAAATGCACAAGTGATATAACACCAAGAATAAGGAATCGGAGCGGAGAGCTCTACCTGCGGAGGAGATAGGGTTTTTTCGGCTCTTATTGCCGTCATTGCACTTGCGGCGGCAGGGCCGCCTCTGGTGTGGTCTCTGGCAGCCTCTTGTCACCATTTTTTAGTGCTTCGACGCTTTGTCGTGTGGCTGAAGTCTGCTTTTTGAATATCATTGCCGGGGTGCGCTGATTCAGTTGGGGTTTGCAGTTCTACGGTTCCTGCACTGCCTGTGGCGGGGATTCATCTTCGGCCTCCACTACCCCCATTCCTGCAGATCTGAACCCTTGCGACATACAATACATTCATTTCCATAGCGCGGCTCTTAGTCCATTTCCTCGTCTTCCGCTCTGACGATCCCGGGTTGGTGGTCTGCTCATCTTGGGCTCTGAGATCATCGGCAGAGTTCCGGGGGACTAGCTTCGTGCATTGTGTCGGGAAGCGGCGGCGTGTTTTGTTTTTCCTGGTTTTCGGCGATCTACTGCTCGACCTTCCACGCTGCTTTGCTTTGGCGGACTAAACCAAGGAGTTGGCCTTTGGCATTATTGATCTGAGTCGCGGCATGGGTGTGGGGTATTTTTGGTCTCTAGATTTACTCTTCATGGGGGTGAGGTGGCTGCCCTAGCTGCCTCTACCCCCGGAATCGCCTCTGCTCTGGTTGGGACCTGATGGGTTCCCTTGTTGAGGCGTTTGGTCCTATTTTTGGTCGTTTGCTGGCATACCTCTGTAGTTATCTGGAGCGTTGAGAGAACTGGGGTGTGGAGACTGTCTCTGCATCGTTTCGTGCCGCTTCATCATGGCTGTTTCTGGTTGGTTTCTGCAGGCTGCTGAGGATGTATGGGTGGTTTCTTCCTCTGGTTTCTTCGGTTTCAGGAGGAGAGTTTGAGGGGGTGGGGGAGGAGTGGCTACCTTTGCTGCTCTCTACCTCATTTCGTGCCTCTCCTCCTTGTCTTGGAGGCCATTAGAATTTTCTACACATTCCTCAGGAGTTATTTTCTTTCTACTATTTTTGTTTGTGATGGGTATGGCTATCCTCCACAGGTCTATCTGCAGACTGGTATGGGATTTACATACCCATTGTACTTGATGCCCTGTTTGAGGGCTTTTCTGTATACTTCTCTTGAAGTATAGTTATTGTAAGTGGCTTTGCCCACACTTCTGCATATGCGTTTAGCATCTACAACATGTAATTTTCTAAAATTAATGGAAATTATGGATTTTCTCCTTGGAAACAAAAAAAAAATGTGCATCAAGAAACCATCATCACTTCAACACATGAGAACAATAGCCTTTACATGGAAACCCTTGTGGGAGAAAACCATAAATTGTTTTTTCTTCTTCTTTAATTTGTTTACATAGATTTGTAGGCATCAACATGTTGGAGGCACCAACCCCCAATGTCTAAGTAACCACATATACTAGGCTGTAGTGCCTAATTGAGGCACTGGCCTAGAAAATGTGCAAGCACACACTTACAATAGGCTACAACCTAATTGAGGCACCAACCTCAATGGAGGTATCCACTTCCTTCTTCACCCTAGTGTAAAACACTTTTCACAATATTTCAAATTGGATCCACATGCACCACAAATAATATAGGTCTTCAAAACTTAATCATGCTACTATGATCTCAATGCTTACATAACCTATTTATCAATTCAATTTTGTCATACCCTAATTAACTTAATAATTGGTTTATCAATTTTTCATCAACTTATTCACCACAACATCTTGTTCATCAATCTAGTGCCATGACACCCTTTTTTTAATCTTGATTTGGTCATACATACAACACCTCAAAAAAACTGAAACTTGTTCATAACCTCCAAAACAAGAAATATAAATTTATAGTATCAAAATGGCATCTTCATGGCTCTTAATAACCCCTAGAAAAATCGCCACTACATTTTTATCATTTCCCCTCTTCCAGAATTCAATTTGGCTCCAAAATCATTCCAAAAAAAACCATATAAAACTATATAAAAATTAATTGTTCAACAAAATAGCAAAGACCACGCACATTATACAAAATGAACCTTTACAAGTTCTAAGAATGTTATTTTACGGGTTCAAAAAATGTTCAAATTGATGCACCAACAACCCTATAAAACAAAAAATTCATCGTACACACACACACATATATCAAAGCTTGAATTGTCATCCTCCCATATACAAACCACATGATATGCCAACTTTGTCACTTGTATTCCTTGCTCTGATCAATATAACATTGTCCACATTATTATAGGGTGTCAGTCAAAAGGGGTATCACTAGCACAAATCTACCAATGATACAAGTCACATCAAAACCACAACAAAAACGATCTATAAACCACGAAGTATGCCCTTTTTCATGCTTAGCCATAGAACCTCAAACGAAACTCATTCACTTGTCCAAAGAGCCACCAAACTCGATGTTTCCAATTTGCATTCCAACGGACTTATGTGCATGTATATGTGTGTGTGTGTGTGTGTTTGTTTTCATGTGACCGAGGGCACATGGGGTTGACCTTGGGACCTACGTTTAAATGAAGATTCCAAAGAATTTCCATGTAACTGACCATAAACCATATGACCTTGTCCCTCTTCATACATCACGGTCCTTTGGACATAGCCATTTAAGTCATGTGACCTAATCCTTAAGGCTCATGGTCATCTATGTGTTGACGTCAACATGATTTCATCACACCACATAGAAACCTATGAGAGGTGCCACATGTCACTTGAAATAAATCTTATTGGTCGCTCAAATTCGCCAAATGTACATACCACATGACAGTCATTTGTACAACCATGTCACCATGTTGATGTCATCATGATGACATGGCATGCCATGTCATTTTCACATCATCCTTCGCGACCACATCATATTACACTACCACATCACCATCTTTGAGCATGTCAAAAGCCACCACATGTAACTACCATTTTACCAATCATATCTTGCCACATGTATGCCCATTGGGTGTTTTCCATGTGTCACTGCTTCATTGGTCTAGTGGGGGGGTTAAATGTCATGCATCACTGCATACCATCCACCATACATGTTTTTTACCATCATTAGATCAGTTGAAAGGTATTGGACATTTATCAATGTTAAACAACGCACATGTTCATGTGCCTAAAGCCATTGATTAATCATCATTTTTTGGATCCACCCTCAACATGTGCGATCATCAATTAATTTGGTGATTTTCAAATAAATTGGATCTTTTGGTCCTTATTATAGCTGCCAAATTCAAATGATCATAACTTCTCATTTAGGAGGAGTTTTTCCAAATGTGATATACCCTTGGAAAGGTATCAGTGAGGACTATTCCATAATTCCATCTATAGATTCATCTGAACATCATGGTGTAGATAAAAACTTAATAACTTCAAATCATTTTGGCTTCATGTGATGAAGGCATGCAGGGGATCAGACTAACATATTGCTTCCTTGGATTTGTGAATTACACTGCTACCTCTTTAGAAATTCTCTGTGACATCAGGATTATCTAATCGTACAATACAAAGATTCATTTAGGAATCATGAATTCAATCAAATTCATATCATTTTGGGTTCATTTGAGCAACACATGCAATGGATTAGACTAACATACTACTTCCTTGGATTCATGAATGGCATTGATGCTTCCTTAGACATCCCATTTAACATCAATGACATTGGTTGTCATTAATGACAATAAAATTTCCAACAACAAATACTCCAAAAAAGTCTACTCCACAAGGCAAGTCAGTTCCTAAAACCTTGATTATATTAGAGCATTTTGAGTATGATGTACTAAATGATATGAAGGAAGCTAGAGCTAACATTTCCTTGTTTGAATTAAAGAAATTAAAGCATCAAAGAAATAATTTGTTAAGGGCTTTAGATGCTTCTGAAAAATAGACCTCTACTACCAAAGAATCTCTTAATACTAAAGATAAAGGGAAAATTGCCTCATCTTCTTCTAACAAAAACAAACATGTTAGTACTAATGTTATTCTATTAGGAGAAAATCAAATTCCTATACTCCTCCATTCTTATTAAATTTTGAAAATTTTAACATAAATGCACACAATTATCTAGTTGACTCTAGAGTTTCTTCTAATATCATGCCCTATTCAATATGTATGAAGATTAACGCTAAACCCCAAAATTCAACGGACCAAATCGTGGCAACTCGATAGATCAAAAGTGAAATTATTGGGGGAATTAAGAATGTAATTTTTAGATTAGCTTGTAACCCCAAAGTGCACCAAATCGTAGACATCGAATTCTGATCTACCTTAATTCTTATGGTCTATTATTGAGTCAAGACTCGTCTGAAAAAATAAATGGATATTTAACTACTAACTAATCTCATCTCTACCTTCCATATAATTGCAATCCAAATCAAATAAAAGTAGAACAATAAAAACACATGAAACATAAAATAACCAATATTAACAATGACAATGAATGTAATATTCTCAAACACTATACTCAGCAAATATTGTGTTGATTCTTTCTTTGGGAATTTTGGTGCAGGTAGTTATCCTTTGTTCATTATTTTATTCAATTAGAAAACGAGAATGTTTCCCAAACCAATTTTTCTAAATGTGTAAATATTGAACATGATCCTATACATAAACCTATATATAATCAACTTTGGTCGTTATTCTTTGACGACTTCAAATATAATGATGGTGTTGGAACAAGTTGTATGTTACAAAGTCTTATTGGAGATGAAAGTATGCTTCCTTATAAACTTCGGTTCCAGTGCACAACTAATGTGGTTGAGTATGAGGCTCTAATATAGGGTCTAAATAAGCACATGAAAATACAATATCTCAAAGTATTTATGGACTCATAAATCTTTGTTAGACAAGTGAGGAACACTATCCATTATGTATTTAATCTTTTAAAGAATTATCAACAAATTGTCATTGACCTAATCTATCATTTTTCTACATTTAATAATAGCTCTATCCCTAGATAAAAAAAATGTTAATGCATATCTTCTAGCTAATGTTTTCCACAAGCTAATACCTACAGAGGAATTCACCCCAGATAGATTTTCAATCGAGCTACTATTTAGGCCCCCTATGCTTGAAAACGTATATGATTGGAGAGTATTCAATGACGATGATGATATCTTAAATTTCCTCACCTTAGAGGAAATATATTCAAAATGTGCCATTGATGAAGAAATCCATGATAAAGAGCTCAATTAGCCATCTTTAGATGAAGAAACCAAATCTAAGAATGGCATTCCAAGATCAGTATTGAAGCTAGAAGATTTTTATAATTTTAAGATCACTTCAACAAACCCCTAAACTATAAAACTAATAGTTCTTCTATACAGTACGAGATGATCAATTGAGGCTAAGAAAAAAAAAAAAGGTAAACTTGGTCTAGGATGTTCACCCTCTAAGCGAGATGTGTTCATCCAATTGTTAAAATAGTGTAAAGATATATTTGTTTGGTCTTATAATGACCTGAAAACCTATGATACTTCCATAATCCAACATATTATTCCTTGATTCCTAATTCAAATCCTATTCAACAGAAATTGAGGAAAAATTATCCCAACTTAGAACCCCAAATAAAAGAGGAGTTCAACAAAATTCTTCAAGAAAAAATATTTTTTGTGGTTAGAAATTCTCAATGGTTTCTAATTTAGTTCTAGCAAGAAAGAAGAATAGAGACATAAGAATTTGTATTAATTTCATTAACTTAAATAAAGCTTCTGGAAAATACAGTTTTCTCCTTCCCCATATGGAACAAATACTACAATCATTGTTGGATCCAAAATTATATCATTTTTACATGGGTTTTTTGGTTATAACCAAGTTCTTATTCCCTGGCTAACCAACTAATAAAATAAATTGAAAACAAAATGGGGCACATATACTTAACATAGAATGCCTTTTGGTTTCATTAACTTTGGTTCCACATTTCAAAGAGTGATGGATATATCCTTTAGATGGCTAATTAGTAAATAGACAGTTTTTAATTTGCATGATGTAATAGTATATTCAAAGAAAATGTTAGATCAACTACATAATTTTAAGCAAAATTTTGATAGATGTAGAAAATATAGGATTTGTCTAAATCCCAAGAAGTCATTTTTTTCATTAAATAAAGGAAGGCTTCTAAGATTTATTATCTCTAAAATTGGAATTGTAATTCAACCATCTAGGATAAAATCTATATATGAGATTCACTTTCCTCGCAGCAAAAATTCCATGCAGTCCTTCTAAGGAGAGATTAACTTTGTGAGGTGTTTTGGGCCTAGTTTAGCTCAAATAGTTGCTCCCTTACAAAGTATGATTACAAATAATGTTGTATTTAAATGTATCTCTTCAAAATGAGAATCCTTAAAATCAATAAAAGAAGCTATCATTAAAGCTCATTCTATTACATTGTCTGGTTTTAACAAGGAATTCATCCTTTATACATTCACATCTAATTTATCATGTACAAATGTACTCACATAGAAACGATTAGAATGTCGAAGTCCCTATTTTTTTTTATGAGAAACAACTTCCAAGGACTTAAGTTAAACTATTTGAATGTTCAAAATAGGCTTATGTCATTTTTAAATTAGTTAAGAATCTCAAACCATTCTTACTTAAGTCCCATACTAAGATCATTGTTCCAGATTCATTAGTTAGAAATTTTCTAGTTCCAAAATGTAACACCCTTCCATTGTATGTAACACTCTATGCTATCATGTCGGACCTAACCTAAGACTGAGTTATAACATAAAATCTAGGTCTGAGGTGTAAAAATGAGAGTAAATATTTTATTACTAAATAAATTAAGATAATTTAAAAACGCTTGGAAAATGAGACACCAAGAGATGAGATTATTGGCAAATGAAATCCCATTGGTAAATGGGAATGATAAGAGTTCTAGATTAAATTCTATATAAGCTTAATGGAATGGGAGATAAATATCCAATAAGTTTATTGGCTATAGAAATATGCTACTTTTAATAAAAACATAAAAGGCTTGCAGGAGAGAGAGGCAAGCTTTTATGGGAAAAGCCTTGCAGGAGAGAAAGGTGAGCTTTTATGGGAAAAGCCTAGGCAAGTGGATAAAAAGATCTACAAAAGCGGGACACCGCTAAAGGAAACCATACCATGAAAGAGGAAATTAAATACCCATTGAAGAGATCAACAAGAGGCAATTGATCAATGGGAAATAACTCTCGGCTAGGGGGTGAACTGGAGGAAGTCAGTTCTAGGTTGGGTGGTGGTGCTCGATTTTCCAAGTGACATTCTCTCATAAACTCTGGTTGGATTCAATTGCATAGGATGTTTTGTATGTTGGATCCTTACTCTTTATGTTGTCAAATATTTAAGCATATGAGTTTCATGGGGTATCCTTGGTTATAAGATGATTTAATACTTATGCATGTGGCAAACATTGAATATAAATTTAATCGAAGTTAAATTTAGTGTTTGGAGCATAGTAGGTGGTTGTTAGTATTGAGTCAAGGAGGTATGTGACAAATGGTATCAGAGCTCTAAGTTCAAATATTGTGGCCTATGGTCCAACCCACATATCTAAGGTATGAATGAGTTGTAGGTCCTAAACTAGGTCCTAAACAAATAAGAGGTTTCACTGAAGGGTTGGGTCATAAAATCGTTATATGAAAAATCTTCCAATGAGTTCTAGAGTAGTGTTGATTCGAACTTAAACTTGAACACAACGACTTACAAATATAATCATAAACACAAAGATGCAACACAAAAACACTTCATTTCATTAATAGAAAAATATTGAACTATGCTTACAAACAAAATGGAAATAAGATAGCCCGGGCGATGGTAACTTATCTCTAAGAAGAGATGTGGTGGTTACATGCCTCTCAATCGTGTTACAATGAGGCTTAAGGGCCTATTTATTATTGGAAAACAAGACAAAACCCTAACCCTAGAAGATGTAACACCAAGAGTTTGTAGGCCCCGTTGGGGTTAGTTAGGAAACCAACTTCCCGAGGCCGCAACTTGGTCATATTATCTTCGTTTGGCATGTACGATACCTTGTTGGAAAAGTTCTCTTTGAGTAATACAATTTTCGCCATAAGCCCTTCCCTAAGGCTATGGGCCTGTCGCGGACCCCAAAAAATGTCGTTTAGGGGGTCAAAACTGCTCTGGAAGTTCAGGACCCAAAAAACTGCTAAAAATAGTAAATGCTAAAATGAACAAGGAAACAGAGGAAACTGACTGGGGTTCTAGGTGGAAAAGACAAGTGGCCACCAATATCCACTTGGATCATTTCTCCCCCCTTAAGAAGCATTGGTCCCCATTGCGTACAAAGCCTCCATGAGGTGTGGAATTTTTCGTTGAACCTAATCCCTGATGAACCACTTCCCCTGGTGAAGGGGGTTGCCTACTTTGACATATTAATATAGCTACATCCTCTATTGGCGAGTGTTCTTGATCTGTGTGTCCATGATCTGATCAGTGGTGTGTGAGTTGTTCTGCAATGTTAGATGTGTCCAACAATGGTGGAAAGTATGGTCGAAGGCGATCTACATTGAACATTGGGTGCAGACCAAGGAACGGTGGGATGCTAAGCTTGAAGGCATTGTCACTGATAGCCTTGGTGATGGTGTATTTCCCATATCAAAATGGGCAAAGCTTGCAATGGGGTCTAGCAAGGCACTCCTTCTGCGAATGTATCCAAACTTTTTCGCCCACCTAGAACTTGTGTGGCACTCGATGTTGATCATGGCATTGCTTGTACTTAGCATTGGCTATGTCCAATATATCATGGACCTGTTGGCAGATGTGTTGAATGCACTCAATGAAGTTGTTAACCCTTTCAGCTTCGGACTGAACGTGAGTCGAATCTACCTGAGTGGCTGCAAATGGTATGGCCACATCAATGGGGCATAATGGCTGAAATCCCAGCCCTACCTAAAAGAGGTTGTGGCCCATTAAGTTGTGGAGATCTATGTTGTAGTTGTGTTGGACATAGGGGAGACTTCCATCCCATGTGCATGGATGGTTCGAGTTGTACATGCGTAGAATGTGTTCGATCTTCCTATTGACAACCTCTATTTGGCCAACAATTTGGTGATATAAAGTCATGGACTTAATAAGTTTTGTATCCAGCATTGACCAAAGACTTGACCAAAATGCACTTAGGAATTTGTTTTCCTGATCTGAGACAATGGACTGTGGGATCCCAAAGTGTACCCATCCTCACTTAAAGAAGAGCTTAGCAGTGGCCTTTGTTGTGATACTCCTCTTGCAAGGCGTCGTGATGACCATCTTAAAGAATCTGACGATGACCATGAAAATGTAATCATTTTCATGCTTAGTAGAAGGAAGGCTCGACATGTAATCCATGGAGACAGATTCCCAAGGTAGGATAGGAGTAGCTATAGGAGTATTCAGGCCTTGCTTCTTTATGGCTGGTTTAGAAATGGTGCAGGTAATGAAAGATCTAATGTACTTCCCAACATCCTCACGAAGTTTCAGCCAATAAAAATACTTCTGCAATATTTATGTGTCAGATAACAGTGAATTGAAGAATCTTATATTGAGAGATTTTCATGTCAAGCCATATTCAGACCACCCAGGATACAAGAACACTTTGACAATTCTTAAGAATTTCTACTTTGGTCGATTTTGAAGAAAGAGGTGGTTGATTTTATTGCAAAGTGCTTGGACTATCAACAGGTGAAATTTGAATGTAAGCATTCATTTGGATTGTGGCATCCTAATCTGATTCCAAAGAGGAAATAGGAGGTCATTTCCATGGACTTCATTACAGGATTATTGAGGACATCGAAGCAACATGATTCTATCGTGGTTGTGATTGACAAATTGAGCAAGGTATCTCACTTCATTGCATTGAAGTCTACTAATTCAGCTAGTGAAGTGGCTCAGATATTCATCAGATAGATGGTGAGGTTGCATGGAGTTCTCGAGAAGATTATATTAGATAGAAATGCCAAATTAACTTCCAGGTTTTGGAAGGAGTTGTTTGCATGCTTGGGGACTGAGTTATCTTTTAGTACAACTTATCATTTGTAGATAGATGGATAGACAAAGAGGGTTAATAGGATTCTTGAGGATATGTTGAGGATGTATGTCATGCATCAACAGAGGAAGTGGTAGTAGTATCTTCCATTGGTGGAGTTTGCTTATAACAATGGGTATAAGTAATCCTTGAAAATGAGTCCATTAAGGCTCTTTATGGGCAAAGTTGTAATACTCCTATCTGTTGGAGTGATCCAGTGAATAGGGTGTTGATTGGACCAGATATGTTGGTTGAGATGGAGCAGGATATATAGTTTATTAAAATGAGCTTAAAGGTAACACAGGACAAACAAAAGAGTTATCTAGATTGGCATAGATAGTTCAAGGAGTTTCAGTTTGGAGAGCATGTGTAGTTGCGCGTCAATCCTAGGAGGAGCTTCTTGAGGATTGGGTCTTGTGCCAAGTTGGTACATTCGTATTGTGGGCCTTTTGATATCCTTGAGAGGATAGGACCAATGGCCTACAGACTTGCACTATTTCCAATAGTGAAAGTCCATGATGTTTTCCATGTTTCATTACTTAAGAGATATGTGCAGGATGTTGATCATGTGATTGATTGGTTTTTATTGCAAGTGGAACCAGAGAGAGAGTTCCAACCAAAACCATAATGCATATCACAACGAAAACAATTCATGCTCCAAAATCGAGCAATAGAGCAAGTTCAAGTGTAGTGGAAGCACTTTGGACCCAATGAAGCTACATCGGAAATGGTTGATCGGATGTGGGCTTTGTATCCTTCCTTATTTGTTGGTTGAGCGAATGCATTTGGTATATGTGTTTTTGTATAAGCAGTATGGTGATCATGCTTTCAATTGTTTGGTATATTATAAATATTGCATTGAGATATGTTATAAAGCTCCATAAGTAGTATGTTTTGTTATTCATAAGCGTCATATAACTCCGACGATGGTGTTCCCCTAAGGAGGAGGGGTTTGCAACAACCCCTAGTTGATTTTTCATATAAATGAAATAAAAAAACCAAGGTTGTGGGACATGTATTCTAAGCTAAATGGCAGGAAAACATTATAGTGCACATCAGTTGCAGTTTATTAATGGATATGGAAATTGGCAAAGGAAAACGAAAAGAGACAATAAATGGAATTTAATTAAGGAAACAAAGGGAAATAGGGGAAAAGGAAGGTGAAGAGACACAAATATGTATGCATGGGAAATTAGAGAGAAAATGAAGGAAAATGAAAGAAAAAGGAAAAAGAAAATGAAGAGACTAGACATCAATGACAAAAAGGAATCAAAGAAACAATTCACAACTTTTGTGAGTTTAGCTTTTGACAGTTTTTTGCTCAAATCTTGTTCATTCTAGCTCTCTTACACTCTTACACACAGAGAGTATTCTTGGAGCATTCTAGCATTCACTTGGATTTGGAGAGAAGCAAGCAAAGGAATTGTGGGCAGCAAAAAATAAGGTTGGATCAAAGGCTACCATAGGAGTTCATTGCAGGTAACAAGTTTCATGTGTGATTTCCTTGTTGAGATTTGGATACATGGTACCTGCATGTGTTTCTTTGATTATTTTGATGTCATTGGCATGGGATTTCCCTGGATTGACAAAGGTTTCAACCTTGCCTTACAATTTCCTAGATAGTCATGATGTAGAGGGTTCTCTATTTGATTTAGCTTTGGATGGTTGGAAGACTTGGATCCTAGTTGAGGTGGTCTCAAGAAAATTCTTGAGGGTCAAGGGTGGAGATGGGCTTTCTCCTGGAACTCTTAACAGATGGGCGGGGACAAGAAATTTCCTCTACAACTGGTGGAGGAAGTCGAAGGCATCCAAGCTTTTATAATATTAATGATTTCTAGACCGGTTTAGGTGAAATCATTATGGTTGAGGGTTGACGTGGTTTGGCCTTGGAAGCCCTGGTTGGCTCTATTTTGGTTTAACCCATATGATCTCGCATTCATGCTTGGAACATGGCATGTGGGTGATTGGATGAAAGGGAGATTTGGTTCAACTCAATCCATGGTCAAGTGGTACATGGAAGTCCCTAACTTGGTTGGCATTTGCATATGTTAATATGAGTTATCTTCTTATTGGAATTGATGAACACATGTGTTAGTTATTATGTCGATCTTATGGTTGATTTATGATAGATTTTATTCTGGTTGTATGCTAGTTATAAGCATGGTTGAATGATGTGTTCTTGCTATGAATCGTGTTCATGACTTTATAAGCTATTGAATTATTAATGTATGCATGGAATAACAAGTGTTGTTGTATCTATTTTAAGAGGTCATTGAGCCTTCTTAATGATTCCATGATGAAATCGAGAAGATCATGATCATATATGCATTCACGACATGTAGCTACTAGGTTTACTACCTGTTTGACAAAAGGTGTATCATGTGTTCAGCATGTCTTCAGAAAGATCTAGCCCTAGTATTGATTGTTTAGACTTGTGATTATCCTAGACTTGATTCTGGAAATTTGTGGGTTGTTCTGGGTAGTGTCCTGTAGGCTAGCCCTAAAAAAGTGGCACAAATCTTGCAACTGCACCCTGTAAATTGGAGAATTTCGGTTGTAACTGCATGGAGGCAAGTTTATGCATGTGGTTGAAGCCATCTAATTGTATGAATGATGTGTCATGCTTGCAGTTGGGGTGTAAAGCCTTAGAAAAAAGAAGTTCTAGATCATGGATTGATCACCAAGGGTTGTTGTCAGACACCTAAGTGATCAGGTGTCCCCGAGGAGTGGCAATATGTTTCTGATTAGTAGGCCCCACTTACATGACTAGAAATTGTAGGTCAATTCATGTCATAGTAATTCTCAACTCATGTTTACCTTGGAGAGCTTGTAAAAATAGGTAAATGTGGGATGGGGTGGTTACAGTGAGCTACAACAAACCAGGTATTACAAGTGGATGAGGATTCTATAGTAGTTTCCTTTAGTGATGAAGCACAAGAATGATGACACAAACAAGTTCGATGACATGCTTTCAAGGCCACTCACATCAAATATCATAACGTTTGGAACTCTTATGTGCAAGGAGCCTCTCACCCAAGATGAATATTGAGAGGCAAACATAGGGAATGATGACTTCAGGGAGTTATTTCAATAATTGTAGAGCCAAATACATGTGCATGATTGTGATAACATAATTGACTACCATCTCTAGAGTGGGCTAATCTACAAGTTAGATAAGTTATGCGTTCTAAAGGTGAGCAACTACAACTGATTAAATAAGCTCACACCTCCAAGGTTGTAGGGATTTTGGTGTAGAGAAGATAATGGCGAACTTCCAAAGGTATGTGTATTCACCCAGGATGCAAGAAGATGGATCTAGGTTCATTAAAGGATGCATGCTTTATTGTACTAACAAGCTTATTAATAGGAAACAGGGTCTATATCATCCCTTTCTTGTACCCAGTCATCCTTCAAAAGGCATTTCCATGGACTTTATCATATGTTTACCAACAACCGAGAAGCAACATGACTACCTATTTGTGGTAGTTGATAGGTTTAGCATAATGTGTGTATTAATTCCCTATAAAAGACCATCATCGAACAAGTAGTAAACTTGTTCTTTGGATAAGACTGAGTGCTCTATGGGATACCAAGGAGCATCATTTCAGACAGGGACACAAGATTTCGCAATGCATTTTAGACTACAATGTCGGAGAAGATGGACACAAAGTTAAATAGGTCTACAACATTCCATCCACATACATATGGGAAAATAGAAGTAGTCAACAAGACTTTGGTACATCTTTTTAGGGGTCACAATCGGAAGAATTTAAAGAATTGGGATGAAAATTTAGTATATATACAACACTCTCATAATAGAGTAGTCCACACTTCTACTGGTAAGTCCCCATTTGAAACTTGTTTTGGATATTTGCCACCTTCACCTTTGGATATTACATGTGAGAAGCAAGGAGGAGAGAGGACGCATCTTACAAGGGATCCCTCAAGGGAAAAGAATAATTTTGGAGAATATTAGGTAGATCCATCTATAGGTACAGGAGATCTTCAAAAGTTACAAGAAAAATACAAGGTCAGGCATGATCAACATAGGACAAAGAAGTCATTCAAGGCGGAAGATAGATTATGGTTACAGTTGAACAAGGAGATGCTACTGAGTCATGGTAATAAAATCAAGGCTTTGTGAGATGGTCCCTTTGAGATACTAGAAAAGGTGGGAGATAATGCCTATAGACTCAATCTACCCCCATACATGTGCATTTACTCAATGGTGAATGTAGAAAATCTAAAACTCTATGTGCCTTCCATGTTAGATCACGGAAAAGAGGATTTGGCACAGGAAGAGTTGACGAAGGATAAAATTTTGTAGAAGAGGTCTAGAACTACGAGGCAATGGTAACATGACCTTTGGCAGATTGGGATGAACGGATCACTTCTAGGAAAGGCTAAATGGTACACCTGAGAGAAGGTGGCAGAATTTTTTCCTAACTCATTAAGTATAAGCTTGTGGGGACCAAAGGTGTCTTAAAATGGTGATATATGATCCAAATTGGATCATTATATTATTTTTTATCCATATTGATGCTTTCAAAGTGGAAAAAGTGGAGGAATCAACTTAGAGGACCACTTTTATCGGTGGGTCCCAGTTTGGCTAAGTAGGGTCTAAAACCTTCGAAAAATAGTTTAAGCCCTAAAATGACATTTTTTAGGGGGTAAAACTTTGTCGCTTAATCATGTACCCCTTGTACTATTTTATACGCATATACCTTTCCAACAGTGCAAAAATGGCGTTAATTGAAGTTTGTAAGCAAAACTTATGCCACCTAAAAGTTAACTTTCTAGTTTGACCATCATGATTCAAAAGTGAGCCATGCTAACTCCCGTTTCTTGTGGAAAAGGTGCTAGCCACAGGATCATGGTGAAAAATACTCTAGAAGAGTCAAAATTATACCTCCAATTAAGATCTGAAGGAGTCAATCTTAACCACTAGTAGGTTATTGAGTTGTGTCATAATTGGGCCACAAGGAGGAAAAGGGGTTCCATGCTAGTCGAGTGCATTGTTTCCATAGATGAGCATAGTAGTAGAGAGTGGAGAGAGAAAGAGAGCATGTAAAGAGAGTTTGTGCACTATAGCAGTCCACAAGCCTCAGGTCTCACCCCTTTATTTGCATCCATTTCCCTTAGAATAAAAAGAGCGTGGAATAGCCTCACCTTCTAGCTATATTTTCTTGTGAAAGTGTTTCCCATATCATATATTGCAATATAATGGTTGTGAGTCATTGTATTTGGTTCGTTTTCTAATTTATGCATTTTATGTATTTCATACATTAAAACAATAACTTAATAAATCCAGAAGTCTAAGGAAAACAATCTTCATAGTATAGATTTTGGATTTTAGGTATAATTTTATCATATTTGTTGTAATGAATTGTCTAGTGGAATATCCGTGACAATTTATGGATGAAAAACATGTATATCCCTCGTACTGAATATAAAGATATTTCTTCAAAGAATAAAAGTCAATCGAACTTAGCTCAGATGGTTGGGATAAATGTCGTTACCTCCCCCACTCGAGTTGAATTCTCGCTTACGACATGATAAGCTCATAATGAGTATTTCTTGCAACGGATTTGAGATTTATTGTATGAGTAGTTCCTCAATTATTATAATTAAAAATAAAATACCAATTTATATTTACATAGTCATTATCTAGTCTGATTTGTTTATCCCTCATTATATTGGTAGCTTATGTTGTCATTTATAGCCATGTCTCTTAAAATTGCTAGTATTTAGCTCGTAAAAAATATTGTGACTAACTTTTTTGGTCGTGTAGTCACAAATTTAACATGTTTACTAGTGTTAGTTCTCTTCCATAGACTAGTAAATTGGCCTTTATCTAATTTGCTCTCTTTGACCTCTGCTATCCAAGCAAAGCCAACGTCAACCCAAATTGTAGGTGACCTTCCCCCCCTCTATTTTGTCACATGGATGAATAGTTGAATGCACAAAACTATGAATGAAACTTTTAACTCTAGTTGAACCCCCTTTCCTTTCTATATTGTTCTTTTATCTTCGTGTTCCTATGTACAAGGAAGAATAATGGCTCCTGCAACTATTTCCCAAACAATGCCCCATGAATCAATTATAAAACCCTTATGTTGATTTTTTTAGTAGCTTGTGAGGTATTCCAAGCCCTAGGGTTTAGGGTTTGGAGGTTGGAGCACCACAAGAGTCACTTGTGGGAATGGAACCCAAGGTTGGGGTTTTGCAGCCATTGATGTTTGGGCCAAAACCATGGAGCATTTTCTACATGTGATGGATGGAGATGATGGAGGATGGTGAGGATAATCCAATGCAACAAGAATCGTTGAAATCCGAGTTGTAGAAGATAAGTTATGAATTTTTGAAGTTGACAATGAATTTTTGGACAGTCACGTCATGTAGGCTTGAGGTGAATTGGTCCAAAAGACATCTCTCTTCATGAATTCATTGAGCCCTTATTTTTGTGTATAAATAGAAGGAGAGGATATCATTTATAACAATCTAAATGTACAACACTCATAGAAGATCAACCTCAAAGGTAGTTGAGTTATATAAGAAGGAGGACGATGATTTAAGGGTATGTTTTGGGTGAGTGTACATCTGCAACTAGGCCGAGGAGCTATAGGAGGAGAGTCGTAGCACTAAGGGTCAATTATGGGCTTGAAGTGTGGGAAACTTGCTTAGTAACAGGTCTGAATTAATGACAAAACGCAGTTGCATGCTCTAGGTAAGATCACAAGAGTTTTTAGTGTAGTTAGGAGAGATATTACCATTGTTATTTAGGTCGTGGCCTAGGAAGGAAATCTGAAGTAGGCCGCAGGCCTAATGACTTTAGAACAGGGTATCATAAGGGAGGTTTAGGGCTGTCAATTGGCCTTGGACAACAACATGAAGGAACATGGGTAATAAAATCTAAGTTACAATCATTAGGAGGCAAAGAAGTAGTATTAAAGTGGGATGACGTGGACTACAGTCAAGCCCTAACCAAACAACCTAACCTACAACAGTATTGGACCAAACTCAAGGTATGTTTGTGTTAATATTATGTTGAATTGTTGCTATTTGGGTGGTGTCTAAGTGTGGATAAATTTGCAGCCTGTGGGAGCTAATTGTTGAGGTTGACCTGGGTGGTTGGAAACCTCAACAAGGAATAGATCTTACAGTGATTGTATTGTGCATCATTGGACTGGTGGAGGGCAGTGTGTTGGTAGCCCAAAGTAGCCTTTGACAAGTAGTCATAAAGGGAGTTTGACATCTGAAATTTGGGTGAAGTTGTGAAGCCTAATATGTAGTACATTAATGGACTAGTCGACTGCTAGAAGACAAATTGGAGCTCAGCTATTGGCCAGCCTAGAAGAGCAGACTGGATCAACCTGTGTTCATTGGAGAAAAAGTTACTTGCAACAGTGATAGGTGGCATCCCTCCTGGAGACTCTATGTGTTGTCCTTTGATGGGCTCAGGGGCAGCTAAAGAGAAGAATGAAAGTGAAGGACCAGCGAGATAAGATATGACATATAGACTAAAGCAAGATTGTCATTATATCTTGTATTCTTGTACTTGTGGATAATTGAGGGTCATTGTCCCTTTTATGGGAAGCCATAGACTATTGTATTACTAAGTTGGTTTAATATAACAAATATTGGGTTGTTGTACATATTTATACAATATTTTGTACAAATTTGTCTATACTTGTGCATGTGTGATTTAATGTTATTTATATTCTGTCGTGCAAAGTAGCTTTGTTCAGATTCTTAGTTTGGTAGTGTTAGATATTCTAAGATTCTATCCTAGACCCAAGATCGTGGAAATTAAACATGGAATCAGAGCGTGTTTGAGCTATTTTGGAAGACAATGAATCATTAGAGCGCACATCGAAGTACAACTTAAGAGGGAGTTGGTCACGTTGTAGGTGAAGGGCTCACTATAATGTTGAAGTTGCATGCTATTCTCCAGTATGAGGATAGGTTGGAGGGGTTTTCAAACTATAGTCCATGGAAGGAAAGGATCAAATTTGTCTTCTAGGTCAACAGGATCTGGGATTTCATCGAGAAAGCCATCAAGAAGCCAACTTACCCAAAGGAGCTGGAAGTGTACAAGGATTTGGATATGAGGGCAAGATTTATCATCCTTGATGGTGTGAAGGATCCCCTAATACCTCATTTATCCGGGAAGGACACTGCACATGAGATGTGGATAGTTGTTCATAATTTATTTCAAAATAAGAACAAGAACTAGGTATTGGTATTGGAGGATAAGTTGAAGTCCACCAAGATGATAGAGGGTGAAGGAGTGACTTTGTATCTAATGAGATTGACTCAAGTCAAAGATGAGTTTGTTATTATCAGTGTGATAGATAGATCTTCAGAATTGGTTCGAAAATAAGAATGAGAACTAGGTACTGGTATTGGAGGATAATTTGACGTCCACCAAGATGATACAGGATGAAGGAGTGACTTTGTATCTAACGAGATTGTCTCAAGTCAAAGATGAGTTTGTTGTTATCGGTGTGACTATTTTAGATTTGGATATGGTGAGGATTTCTTTGAAGGGGTTCACCAAGGAATGGAAGTCCTTCATCAAGGGGATCATTGCCAGAGAGAAGTTGCCAGACTGGAATAGGCTGTGGGATGATTTCATTCATGAGGAGTTGCAAGACGAGGATATTTATCTGAAGAAGAGGGCTTCAAAACATGACATGGAACTTGCAACACGAATGAAGGGTAAGTAGAAGAAGGACTTGAGTAAAGTCAAGTGTTTCAAATGTGGCGAGATGGGTCATTTTTTGTCAAGATGTTCAATGAAGAAGAAGGGAGATGACGAGAAGAAGAAAGGGAAGTAGGTCATCGGTGTTGCCACTTATATTGAGATAGATTCTCTCACCAAAAGATTAGAGGAGGAGGCCTTTACTATGATCTCTCATTTCTCGCAGGGTACTATCCATGAGGATGGATGGTATGTGGACAGTGGTGCGTCGAAACATATGACAGGGTCACATGAGGATTTCAAGACTCTAGCTAAATGGGACTCGAAATTGCACAAGGTGTTCGGTGACAAGGGTCAGAAGGGTATCTGAGGATTAGGAGTTGTGCCATTCAAGATGGAGATAGGACATGTTATGTAACTAAATCACAAAATATAAGAAGAGATAGATCAATGACTTCAAAATAATTCTCTTCGAGGGGGCAACCTCCTTTACATTACACAAATGAACAATTCTTGGATGATACAAATGACAATACCTAATTTCTATATATAGGAGTCTAAGGGGTCACAATATAATCAGAACTGACATAACAATAACATTGTAAGGGCACAACAATAACAATAGTAGGCTTCTATGTGGCACAATAATAACAATATGGGGACTACATGGGCACAACAATACAACAAAGGGGTTGCACTAATAACAATAAGGGGCTACACTAGTAGTAGAGGGACCTAACATTACCCTCCCCTCCAAAAAAGTGTTGTACTCAACACTTGAGTAGTTTTGGATGCTTCTGTATAAAATTCTCATCCTCCCATGTGGAATCTTCAGTAGGTAAGTTCTTCCACTTGACGAGATACTCTAAAATTGATCGATTCCGTAGTCGTCGGGTTCTTGTTTCCATTACTGCTTTAGGTTCCAATATGATTTTTCCTTCCTCGTCAAGTTTCGACAATATTGTTTGAACTAGGAGCTTATCACCTATAACCTTCTTTAAGCATGAGGGGCACTTGAGAAGATGCAGGAAGCTCCAATTTGTATTCCATAGTACCAATCTTTTGCAGCACCTTGTAAGGACCATAATACTTTGGTGATAATTTATTATCCTTCTTAGCTTCCTTGAAGGACATTTGTTTGTATGGTTGTAGCCGTAAAAATACCTAGTCACCTACATCAAAACTTCTTTCACTACGATGTTGATTTGCATGTTGTTTCATTCAATTCTGCGACAAAGTGAGGTTATCCTTTAAGAGTTGGAGAACTTCTTGTTGATGATCGATGTGATCTTCTATTGCTTGAACCTTAGAATTTTCTCTTAAAGATGATGTGATGGATGGTGGATGATATCCATAAAGTTCCAATGCATTACAAGATATGGTCAGATTCATTTCTTCTTTCTCTGGGTTGGTTCCTGGTGTATATCCCCTTCTTTTGACATTTCTTGATCATTTTGTCCCCCCTCTACCCAATTTATGTAAATTAATTTCTTCTCAGCACACTTATTACCTTTAGTGTATTTTCTATCACAACTATAACAAATCCCTTTTTCTCTTTTTTTTTCCAATTGTTGTGGTGTCAACCTTGTAGGTTGTGGAAGACTAGGAGCAACAACACTTCCATCTTTATAGTGATGAGTGGTAGACTTCCTTGTCATAATTTGTCTTTCAACTTTTCTTTCCACCCTGAATTCCTTCTCCAATGAATCAGGATCCCAAAGGTGAACCTCATGTTGGATGTTATCTTTTAAAGTCCCTATGAAGACATCAATCATGTAATCCTCTGGAATATTGGTTACCCTAATATTCAGTTTTTGGAAGTCCTCAATGTGCTCTGCCATTAAACCCTTTTGTTTGAGATTTATCAATTGGCTAAAGAGGGTGTTGCTCTTTGTATCCTCATAATGTGTTATCATTTCCTCCATAAAAATGAACCAAGTGACCATTTGTTTACGACAGCAAAGCGATCGGTACCATAAAAACTGATTGGGTTCCAAATATAAAGTTGCAATCATACCTTTTGTGTGTTTTGCACATTATGGAGATCAAAATATTGCTCCATATGTAGTATCCATGTCACGAGATCCTTGCCATCAAACTTACTCGTATCGATCTTTGGAATATGGTGGGTCTTCAATCCAACGTTAGATTCTATGAAATCATGATTAACATTTATTTTGTTCTTGTCGTGCTAGGAGGTAACTCCTCAAATGAATTTTATTTATTCATTAAGATTACTCGTGGTTATATACATTAGGGAGTGACTCTTGGGCTACACCTCTTGATGACTCTTCATTTTCCATTATTTGCTATTTACATTATTTACAAGTGTTCACCCAATCCCAATGATTAGGTATCAACATTCCCCCCCTTAATCTGAAGGGATGTTGGTGATTCTAAGCATCGTTCTGAATCTTTCAAGCTTTTCTCTTCCAAGCGCTTTGGTGAAGATGTCTACAATCTTCTCATTAGTGGAACAATAGCGTAGATGGATTGTCTTGGCCTCAACATGATGTCGAATCAGAAGGTATTTTGTATTGGCCAACTTTATTGCAGACGTGTTGTCAATCATCAGTGGAGTTGAATGTACAAGTTTTACCTACAAATTTTCTAGAATTTTCCTAAGCCACACAATTTATTTTTTTGCCTGAGCTGCTGCCACATATTATGCCTTTATTGTGGAATTTGTTGGAACTGATTGTTTGCATGATCTCCAGGAGACAACTCCTGATCCAAGACTCGCAGCATAACCTGATGTAGATACCCCAGTTTCTTTATCTCCACCAAAGTCTGAATCAGAGTATCCAATCAAGCTGAAGTCACCCACATGTGTATATTTTAGTCCAAATTCTTGGGTTCCCTTCAAGTACTTTAGAACTCTTTTTATAGCAGACCAATGTCCCTCAAAATGCTTTTGCATAAACCTAGAGAGGATTCCAACAACAAATGAAATGCCTGGTCTGGTAGTAGTCAAGTAGTTGAGACTTCCTACAAGTTGTCTATACTTTGTTGCATCCTCATATTCTTTTTCTTCAATGGATGTGAGCTTTAAGTTTTGTTCCATTGGAGTAGTTAGAGGATTGCACTCAACCATGCCAAACATGTTCAACAAATCTCCAATGTAATTCTTTTGAGAGAGGAATATAGACTTTAGATGTTGAGTTACTTCAATACCAAGATAGTAGTGAACATAGCCCAAGTCAGTCATTTCAAAACCTTCCCTCAATTCCTTCTTTATGGATGCAATGTAGCTCTCATTGTTCCCTATCATCAAAAGATCATATACATTTACCACAAGATATACAATTGTTTTGCCAAATTTCTTGAAAAACAAAGTTGCATCATCAAGACCATAATGTTTGAATTTGAGTTTCAGAAGATGCTCAGTTAACTTTTCATACCAGGCTTATGGTGCTTGCTTCAGGCCATACAAGGATTTCACAAGTTTACATACTTTATGTTCATGTCCCTTCACAGCAAATCCTTAAGGCTACGACATAAAAATGTTCTCTTTCATATCTCCATTGAAAGAAAGAAGTTTTTACATCAATTTGATGGACTTTCCAACCGTTCTGAGCTGCTAGAGCAAAGAGTGTTCGGATGGTAGCCCATTTTTTTGTGGGGGGAAAGTCTCCTCATAATCGACCCCTTCCTTTTGTGCAAAACCTTTTTCCACAAGCTTGGCTTTGTGCTTGTCAATTGAGCCATCATCTTTATACTTGTTCTTGTAGATCCACTTGCAGCCAATTGGTTTGGTTCCCAATGGAGGATCAACCAACTTCCAAGTTCAATTCTTTATCAAGGCATCATACTCATTTTGTGTCCCCTCTTTCCATTCATCATGAGAAGCGACTTCTTTGAGGGAAGCTGATTCAAAAACTGTAGAGAAATCCAGTTCACAATCATAAGAAACATCCATATCGATAGGTGAATCAAAGTCATCTACATCACCTCCATTTTTGCCTAGTTGAATTTCTTGTTCCTGTCTTTCCAACCTCATCAAGATGAAAATTTTCAAGTGTCTTTTTCAGCCACTTTGGAGGACCTTTCTGAGATGATTTAGGTTGCTCAGTTTATTGAGTTGGGACTGAGTTAAGATTGAGTCTCCCAATTTTGTCAATCACATCACTCAAAGTATCTTCAGTGGTTGGAGTTTCATGTCGGGGAGGGAGTGCTTCAGAAGAAGATTCCATGAATTGATCTAGTATAGGAATCCCCCCTTCGAGATGTGGAATCTGATTATCAAATTCTTGAAATGGTTTTTCATGTCTGAATCTATCCAAATCATCAAGTTTCTGCTCAAGAACATTGTTAGCTTTGGAAGATTCAAGAAACATTACATCTCTAGATATAACAAATTTTTTATTAACTTCATCATAGGGATGGTATGCATTGGAGGTATTTGAATACCCCAAGAAGATACACTTATGACTCCTTGCACCAAGTTTGTTTCTATGTACCTTTGGTATCAAGGCATAACAGGTGGAACCAAAGACCCTGAGATGCTTTATTGAAGGAATGTGGCCATACCACATTTCATACGGAATCTTGTTTCTAATAGCATTAGATGGACATCTATTCTTTACATATACAACGCATAGAACCGTATCACCCCAAAACATAAATTTTACATTCTTGAAAAACATCATGGAACGTACCATATTTAAGATTGTCTTATTTATTCTTTCAGCTACTATGTTCTATTGGGGATATAAGGCACATTTGTTTGACGTTTGATCCCATGTTGGCTAAGATAGTTTTCAAATTAATTTGAAGTGTATTCTTATCCATTGTCAGTGCGAATAGAGCCAATATGAGATTGTGCATCATTTTCAATCCATGTAAGAAAGTTCTTGAATGTTTGAAAAGCATCAAGTTTGTTCTTCAATAAATAAACCCAACACATTATGGTGTAGTCATCAATAAATGTCATCATATATTTATTTCCATTTGCATAAGGAATAGGCATTGGACCGCATAAATCTAAATGAATAAGTTCAAGTTTTCTATGTGCTCTGGATTGTGAATCATGAAAAGACTGTTCGCTATGCTTTCCTAGAATACAAGAATCACATTGTTTAAGTTTCCTAGGAATTGTAGGCAACCCGGTAACACCATTTTTCTTCAACAAGTGAAGGTTGTCATAGTTCAAGTGTCCAAATATAGCATGTCATGAAAGACTTAATGGAAATGTACCTTCAACATAATGAGAACTGTATGAGAAATTTTGTGCACGAGCAGAGGTACCTTGCAGCTTGAGAATCGTTTCTTCTTCTATCCCCGTCATGACAAGTGAGTGATCTAATGCTTTTCTCACCTCAACCTTGCCATCAAACATATGAATGGAGTGTCCTTGCTAGTTGATGTGGACCAATGACAATAAGTTTCTCCTCAGTTGTGGGAGATATAAAACACCATGCAGAGGAAAGTCTGGAAGACCAGGCAATTTGATCCTGATTGTGCCAAGCCCTGATGGCTTGAGTTTTGATTTGTCTGCAAAGTATACTCCTCCTCAATATTTTCAGTAAATTATTCAAAAAAATATCTTCTAAAAGTCATGTGGCAAGTTTCTCCTAAATCAAGCAACCAATCATTTCTCCAAGAAGCAAGTGAGGCATAAACAAGTCTTAATTTATTCAAATATTACAATGTGCCACAACATAGTGAGCAGATTCAAGTGCTTTACCTTTCTCTTTGTCATTGGTATTATCTTTGGGTTGATTTCTTTCTTGCTCAATTCTGTCCCAAGGAAACTTGCATGTGGATGCATCATGTGATCCATCTTTATTGCAATGTATGCAATGAAGATCAGAGTTTTCTCCTTGAGAGTGTCTACCCCCCCTGCCTCTGAAATTTCTTCTTCCTCTTCCTCTTCAACCACCTCTTCCTTTGGAATAATATTGAACATGATTCTTCTCTCTATGTGCAAGACACACAGCTTCTTCAGAATACTGAGGAGTTGTCCTCTTCCCAAAATCTTTCTCTCTCTCAGAAAATTTATTTACAAGGGAGTTAAAGATAATTTCTTTAAGGCTTCCATTTGCTTGCATGACCCAAGATAATTTGAATAAGTGGGATAAAGTGCCTTTACAAAAGCTATCAGAAGAATGTCTAGTTCAACATTAGTGACTTTGATATCATGCATAATAGATTTTACTTCTGATGCAAGAGCAAGAGGATAATCATTTGGTAATTCAAGGCTAACCAAAAAATCATCAATTGGACAACTTCAAGCACAGAGTGTGAGTCATAGAGTTCCTTCAACTTTTGTAGGGCTTCAAAAGCATTTGAAAATGGTGAAATATGGGGACTCACCTCTTCATTTACATATTCTGCAATCAAGGCATAGGCCTTGCTGTTCTTGTTTTCCCAAATGGCAAATTACTTGTCTGATGTAGGCTTTGCAGGTACATTATCTCCTTCTCCTACACAAACTCCTTTCCACAACTCATTGAAAATGAGAGTGTGTTTGATCTTTCGAGACCACTCAAGATAGTTCTCCTTCTCGATGAGAACCACTCCCACAATAGATATCAATGAATGCGTTTTAAAATCTGTGTACTTTAAAAAATACTTTTGCTGCCAATGTATAGAATTTGCGCTTTTGGTGCTAATAAATGTAGTTATGGTGTAAAAAATTACAATCTGATAGGTATAGAGTAGACGTATTCTTAGGGGAGAGTATATTTGGGAGAGGGAGTATGTGGGGGAGGGAGATGGTATGGGAAGGGAGGTGGACTGTGGAATTGTATCACAGTTAATGTGTGGGGAATGTATGGTTGTAGGAGATATTACAATGCAACGATTCGGTATGACTATAGGAGATATTACAATGTAGCGATATGGAGGGGCCAGTTATATGGAGGCTAGCGCATGTATTTAAAAAAACAGGAGCAGGAGCGGTGTAAAAAAAACATAGCAATGTATTAAAACGAAAATAGTGGGAGGAGTATTACCAGGTCGGGAATGTGGAGAAGCAGAGGCATACTACACGTGGTCTTCACTTCGCTGGAGAAAATAACCAACAACATGACCCTGATTTGCAACTCATTGTTCTCAGGTATATCACCATTCTTGCTTAAATCTATCTGCCCTGCCTTGTCCCAAACACCCACTCTAGCTGGGAGCACCTCGTTGGGAGAAAGGTATCATATGACCAGTCAATAAGAGCACCACGATGCCGCAGGAGTGGCAATCCATTCAGACCAACCAATGAAATAACACCAATAACACACAGTCAATCCAATGTAATACCACCAAACTCGCTCAAAAAAAATTAACATACCATATATAATTCTTACAACATGGAGGATTCGCTCACCACACCACAAGACTTACAGGCAGCATAAAACTGATCCTCCATCAACACAAGGTTTGATGTAGATTAGCCCTTAACACATAAAACAGAGCATTGGCAGAGATGTCAGTTTTATAAAATAGGTAGGAGGGAGTTACAAGGGCAGAGAGGGAAGCCAAAAATGGCATTGGCTCTAATACCATGCTAGGCCGGGAGATAACACCTCAAATGAATTTTGTTTATTCATTAAGACTACTCATGGTTATATACATAAGGGAGTGACTCTTGGGCTTCACCTCTCAATGACTCTTCATTTTCCATTATTTTCTATTTACCTTATTTGCAAGTGTTCACCCAGTCCCAATGATTAGGTGTCAACAGTTCTCATCATGAATTTCCTCTACTACCTTTTCGTCATTAGGAGGCCTTTTTTGTAGCAACTTTGTCCCACCTTCCTTCAAACCTTCCATGTCTTTCTTCAAATTTGTTCCCGTACCATCAATATTAGCTTCCATGGCATAGATAAAACTATATATGTTAGCTTTAATCGCATTCTTCAAATCATCCATCCAATTTTGCTTACTGGGTGTTTCTATATTCTTGATTTAAGTCATTCTTTTTCTTGCTTTTAGGAGCTTGATATTCAAATGTCTATAACTCTGTAATTTCAAATCTTCTAGTTCTAAAATTTCAGCGGGTAGCCCTATGAGTCTTCTTTCCAACTCCACAGGTCTGATTGAAATTGGATTCTTCAAGAAAGACTTATGCCCAATCTCCCACGATGACCTGATTATAGATTAGTTTAGTGGAGTGAACTTTTGTGAAGTGCCATGTGTCATTGTTTTGACCTTCGACCCTAAAAACAATACCCAACAAACTAAAGTTCATACTCTTTCTGTCCCTTTTTACAAAATTTGAATCCGATACTTGGAGAGAAAGTTATAACGATTTTCCCAAGGTCACCTATTTGCGATCGAATTCTGGAGCCTGTAAAAACCCTAACTTCCTCGAATCATATCTCTGAAAGTATTGTGAGACAAGATACGAAATTTGTACACGAGGTTCACTAAGAATTTAGCTCAAATGGGTTTTAATTTTAGCTTTCTAAGATTCATATATAGGTATACCTATACCTATACCTAT